>SJYW01004703.1:27502-54489 GCA_006410735.1 Raphicerus campestris | reverse complement strand
GGGATGCTTGGGGCTGGTGCACTGGGATGACCTGGAGGGATGGTGTGGGTGGAGGGGGGAGGTGGGAGGGGGGTTCGGGATTGGGAACATGTGTACACCCTTGGTGGATTCATGTTGATGTGTGGCAAAACCAATATAATGCTGTAAAGTAAAACAAAAACAAAATCATTTAACACTCTTTCAGGAAGAGAACAGGAAATTGCAGCACTCATTATTCTGTATTTCTTCACAGTATTTAGCATCTAGTCACAAATACTAGACAAATGTGAAAGCAGGAACATGTGACCCCCCACCCAGGAGATAATTAAATAGATCCTGAAATGTCAGTGAAGATATAATTAACAGGCAATGACTTTAAAACCTATCATAAATATGTTCCATATACTGAATCATTTAATAAAAACACTAAATTTAGGAACAAAATATTTAGTGAATGAGTGTAACAGCATATTGTGTACTGAAAAAGAAATAATGACTACACTTAAACACATCACAATAATGGTATTCAAAAGGAAAAGCTAAAATACTGGATAAATACCATGAAAATAGTTTCAGTGATCTGTAGAACAATAGCAACCTAAAGACTATATATTTAAGTGTAGGAAAGTGGAAAGAAGAGATTACATATGATTGAAAAATCAATAACAGAAATATCAGCCAGAATTTTTCCAAACATTAAAAAAGATAATCCTAAAATATAAAGAGCCAAAATAATTCTAAGCAGGATAAACAGAAAGGAAATTACACCAAAGCACGTCATGTCGAGTTTCTGAAAACTGAAGATAAAAGCATTAATAAGGTAGAAACGAAAGATATAGATGAAGATGAACAGATAAATAAAAGAGTTATCACTGATCTTTTTGCAGAAACAATATGTCATCAAACATTGTTTTGTGTCGACCTACAATTTTGTATCCTTCAAAAACATTCTTGGTTAATGAATGCTATGTTATCAAATATTGCATAATCTTTTTCTACAAAGTCATTTTCCATTTACTCATACACTGTGTGCATGTGTAACGTATCTAATATGTGCATTAAATTGTGTAACTGAGATGCTGACAAAAGTATATTTATGTTTTCCAGTGTTTAGTGATATTACATAGTTTGTTCAATTAGACCAAGGAATGAAATACTTTTGATTTTTCCTAATGAGACATATGGACTATAACTAACAGATATCCAAGGCACTCTCCCTAAGGTAATTATGTTCATTTTTTTTAAAAATCTTTGAATCAGATCAACATTTTAACAAAATGAGTCTCAAAGGAATAGAAAAACACTTAAAAATAATCTGCAATAGACAAGGAGGACTGAAATAGTAGGAAGTCGATGCAAATTCTCCAGTAAGGTAAGCAGAAAANAATTATGTTCAATTTTTTTTAATCTTTGAATCAGATCAACATTTTAACAAAATGAGTCTCAAAGGGATAGAAAAACACTTAAAAACATTCTGCAATAGACAAGGAGGACTGAAATAGTAGGAAGTCGATGCAAATTCTCCAGTAAGGTAAGCAGAAAACACTGGCCTGCAAGTTTCTCAGGGCATACAGCTCAAACCCAGTCACCACCAAAGATCTTGAAGGCATTATGCTCTGTGAACTGTTTCTTCCATTTCAGTATACTTTTCTGATCAACAAGATTAATGTATGGGACAGACGTTTTGTATGGACTCTGATGCAATGCATTTAGACTATCTTAGCTTTCCAAATGAACTTAAAGCTCTCCCATCTATTTTAAAAGGATCTTTCTCTATCTGCTTACCGGGTACCTCCCCTTCTCCATTTTTCATTGCCTGTGTACTCAGGGTGATCATGATAGAACAGAAGAATGCCATGTTTGTGAGAATATATTCTGAAGAAAGTTAATTTTACTTGAATCCTAATTCTGCCAGTTATGGTCTGGGCAATGTAAATGGATTGCGCTCATAGAGTTGATCCTTGAACAACACGTTTTGGACTACATGGGTCCACTTATATGCAGATTTTTTTTTTCCTTCAGCAACTATACCACTATGTNTCAGGGTGATCATGATAGAACAGAAAAATGCCATGTTTGTGAGAATATATTCTGAAGAAAGTTAATTTTATTTGAATCCTAATTCTGCCAGTTATGGTCTGGGCAATGTAAATGGATTGTGCTCATAGAGTTGACCCTTGAACAACACGTTTTGGACTACATGGGTCCACTTATATGCAGATTTTTTTTTTCCTTCAGCAACTATACCACTATGTTTAGCAACGATGGCTGGCCAGACCTACAGATAGAGTGTCCCCAGGGGATAAGGGAGGTGGACTATGGGATTTAGCATCTTTAGATTTTGTTATCTTCAGTGGATGCTGGAACCAACTCCCCACAAGTACCAGGGNGTTTAGCAGCGATGGCTGGCCAGACCTACAGATAGAGTGTCCCCAGGGGATAAGGGAGGTGGACTATGGGATTTAGCATCTTTAGATTTTGTTATCTTCAGTGGATGCTGGAACCAACTCCCCACAAGTACCAGGGACAACTGTGCTATCTATTTTCTAGAGTTATTGTGTGGAGCATGTGAATTAATACATGCAAAGTCCCTGGCAAATTATCAGTTCCATATCAGTGCTTGGGATTCATTTGCATTCTTCTTTCCAGTGGATCTATTTACATGGATCTCCATAAATAACCGGATTCATAAATAATTAGAATGATCAACCCCCCCCTTTTTTTTTCAGGAGAGAGGTGTGTGATTGGAAGACCATTAGAGGTGATTCAATTGTCAGAAATAATCAATATGGCAAATGAGGATTAAGATATTAATAGCCAAATTTGAAAATTAATACATTATAGCATTGGATTTTGTATTGGATAAATAAGCTGAGCTTATAGTAAATGAGAAACATTGAAATTTATGTTTAATGATCAGATTTTCTACTCACCACATTATTCATCAGTCTACCAATAGAGAATCTTTTTATTATTCCTTGCAACTTTGAACAGATAAGACAATTGTCAATAATATAAGCTTTATTGTTTGAGTGTAGATATTTGTTTTAAAAATTATCTGAACATTTTTAAAAAGTTCATNTAATACATTATAGCTTTGGATTTTGTATCGGATGAATGAGCTGAGCTTATAGTAAATGAGAAACATTGAAATTTATGTTTAATGATCAGACTTTCTACTTACCACATTATTCATCAGTCTACCAATAGAGAATCTTTTTATTATTCCTTGCAACTTTGAACAGATAAGATAATTGTCAATAATATAAGCTTTATTGTTTGAGTGTAGATATTTGTTTTAAAAATTATCTGAACATTTTTAAAAAGTTCATATGTAATAGATCTTTTGATATATTTAAAAAGACCATGTGAAAATAAATAGACCATAGAAGCTGTATCAAAGCAATCATTTCAAAATGTCTTGTCCCTTTAAAGCAAAATTTCCCAGTTTCAATGAATGTGCTTTGTGCTGGTCTCAGCCTGTCGATAGTGATTCTATCAACGAGGACTGCCCGTGGGCACTCAGGTGGGCCCTATTATTCGTGGTGAGCTGCACAGACATTTCCCCGGTCGGAGCCAGCGCTGTGGCTGGAAGAGCACTTGTGATTCTTTATGACTGCAAGATGCATCTCAGCAACAAGTATCAGAGAATTTTGAAAAACAAGTCTTGTTACATTCTGGAGGGTACATGGCACACCCAAGGCCACACAGAGAGGTTAAGGAGAGAAAGAGAGAAAGAAGGAGAGTAAGAGAGGACAGCATGGTTCTGCCTTTGTTGTGAACAAGGATGGGGTGCCTACATTAAATTTTGATTGGTTAATTTAAAACATGGAGGGGGGTTCAGGATTGGGAACACGTGTACACCCATGGTGGATTCATGGTGATGTATGGCAAAACCAACACAATATTGTAAAATAAAGTAAATTTTTAAAAAAATAAAAAACATAAAATAAAAGTAAAGCTGAAAAACATAAAACATAAGAGCACGAGTTATAAAATTCAGAAAGGGACAAGTAGGGCCAATCAAGCTGGCAGATACTTATACCATTCAGGGCTTTCTAAAAGGGAAATTTCATGGATAAGACAGCCCAGCTATTTATCTAAGTGTTTACCTAGAAATATGTTTATTTGAGATGTATATCTTTGAAATCTATTGTCTCAACAATGGAAAGGTTAATATCAGAACTTATATAACAATTTAAAAAGCTGATCATTATGCTCTTACATTGCAATGTGAATACAGGTAGATGTAGGGTGGCACAGAGTCGGACACAACTGAAGCGACTTAGCAGCAGCAGCAGCAGCAGTCTTGAGCTGATGGGAAGATGAAACCGTATTTATAATTTTAGACAAGAAAATGACTCACATATCATATTTTAAATTCTCCTAGATGATAGCATTGCAAATACAAAGTACTGATTTTATACCCAGGTAACCAGGATGGACCCCGTGGAGAAACACAATCACACTGCCATGCACACGGTGACTGAGTTTGTTCTTACGGGGATCACAGACCGTCCTGAGCTGCAGGCGCCTCTCTTTGGAGTCTTCCTCATCATCTACTTAGTCACAGTGACAGGAAATCTGGGTATGGTTATCCTGACCCACTTGGACTCCAAGCTTCATACTCCCATGTACTTTTTCCTTAGACATTTGTCAATTACTGATCTTGGTTACTCCACTGTCATTGGCCCAAAAATGATGGTCAACTTTGTGGGGCACAAAAATACTATTTCCTACAATTGGTGTGCCACCCAGCTGGCGTTCTTTGAAACTTTCATTATCACCGAACTCTTCATTCTGGCAGCAATGGCCTATGATCGCTATGTAGCCATCTGCAGACCTCTTCTCTACGTGGTCATCATGGCACGGAAAGTGCGTTGGGGGCTGGTACTCACTCCCTACCTCTACAGCACCTTCGTGTCACTGTTTCTCACCATTAAGTTATTTAAATTGTCCTTCTGTGGCTCTAATGTCNGGCAATTCAACTGTCATTGCTCCTAAAATGCTGGTCAACTTTTTAGTAGAAAAGCATACCACCTCCTTCTATGAATGTGCCACCCAACTAGGAGGGTTCTTGGTTTTCATTGTGGCTGAGATTTTCCTTTTAGCTGTGATGGCCTATGACCGCTATGTGGCCATTTGTCACCCCCTGCTCTACGTGGCAGTGGTGTCTCGGCGGACCTGCCTTCTGCTAGTTTCCCTCACATACCTCTACAGCTTTTCCACAGCTGTTGTGGTTTCATGCTGTGTATTTTCTGTGTCTTATTGCTCTTCTAATGTAATCAATCATTTTTACTGTGATACCGTCCCTCTGTTAACCTTGTCTTGCTCTGATACTTCCCTTCCAGAAACAGTAGTATTCGTATCTGCATCTACAAACTTAATATTTTCCATATCTGTAGTTGTAACATCTTATTTCAACATCATTTTGTCCATTCTAAGGATACGTTCATCAGAAGGAAGGAAAAGAGCCTTCTCCACGTGCGCTTCACATATGACGGCAGTGTCAGTCTTCTACGGAACTCTGCTCTTCATGTATTTGCAGCCTCGAAATAACCATTCACTGGATTCTGATAAAATGGCTTCCGTGTTTTATACGCTGGTGATTCCCTTGCTGAATCCTATGATCTACAGCCTGAGGAACAAGGACGTGAAGGCTGCCTTGAGGAAATTTCTGACCAATTAGTAATGTAGCGTTAGAACTCTGTAGGTCACTAAAGAGATGGTTAAGATAGGCTACCACTGTGTGGGATATAGTCTCAACAACATCAGAAGCTAAAGGAATGGCTGATTTTCCGATTTTACAATTTCTGGTTTGAGAAAAGGTCCTAGTCCACATCTTTCAAACAGAAATCTTAAAAACAAACCCTTTTTTCTAATCTAAAAAGTGAAAAATGTGAGACAACAGCCACAGAAATTTTGGGGGTAAACAGCTAGCGAAAGGCAGATCCATATTATTTGTACAAAATCTGTGCAATTCACTGGTCTCGAGGCACATAGGTGTGGAGATTTCAGTATCCCAGGAAAGGGTGCGTGTGTGTGCATGTGCCCAGTCAGGTCTGACACTTTGAGACCCCATGGACTGTAGCCCGCCAGGCTCCTCTGTCCATTGAATTTTCCAGGCAAGAATATTCAAATGGGTTGCCATTTCTTCCTCCAGGAGATCTTCCTGATCTAGGGATAAAGCTCTCGTCTCCTGAGTCTCCTGCAGGTGCATTCTTTACCACTGAACTACCTGGGAATCCCAGGCAAGGCTACAAATATAAAGAAATATTCATGAAACCACTCATGAGACAGAGTGTGTAGTCCAACACAACCTTGTTAATTTTTTATAAAATAAAAAAGGAAAAGAACAAATGAAATCAACTATCCTAAGATTATAACAATATTTAGAAATCTTCACAGTACGATGTCCCCATGTCCAACATAGACTCCAAGTCCCCTGAACATCATTGTTCTCAAGAAAATTAGCGTAATCCTTGAGGTGACAGCAGGGAGTGACTGTGTTCTCCTGCTCCCTTCTCAGTCTTCAGCGTCGCTCTGTGTACCTCAGTTTGGGAATTTTCCAGCTTTATGTCCTCTCCTGCCCACTTCATGCTCTTCATCCCAGTCTGCTTTGTGCACATGGAACTGTTTGGTGGGAGAAACTGTTCTGTCTTCTTCAGTGGTAGCAAAACTCTTCTTTGTAAAACTGCAAGATCGTGGGTCAAAGGGCTGAAGAGAATAATCAAAAAATAAAACTTCTCAAATAAAATTTGAAGCAGTAATTTTATCTATCACACTTATAAAAACTCGAAAAATCTCAATGAAAATGAACAAAATTTAGACATTTAAGATGGAGATATATGAATGAACAACAAGTATATAGAAAAGTGTTCAGTATTATTAATCATCAAGTAAGTGAAAATCAAACTCACAATAATATTTTTTATCCCAGTTTCAATTTATAAATCTTTTTTTTTTAAATTTTGACTTCTAATATTGGCAAGTATGTGGGGAAAGTATGACTTTTCATACATGGTTTTAGGTAATGAAAATGCACCAGTTAGCTTAGATATCTGCAGTTTGTTACAAAATTAAATATATAGTTATTTATGTTCCAGTAATTTCCCTCATAGATCTATTGCTAGGGAAATTAATACATCTATACACATGCATGCTAAGTCACTTTAGTTGCACCCGACTCTTTGCGACGCTATGGACTCCTCTGTCCATGGAATTCACTAGGCAAGAATACTGGAGCAGTTTGCATGCCCTCTTCCAGAGGATCTTTCCAACCCAGGGATGGAAACTACATCTCATCTCTTATGTCTCCTTCATTGGCAGGCAGGTTTTTTACCACCTGGGAAGCCTCACATATATGCACATATACAGTTATATAGGAGTGTTAACACTAGACTTTTTACAACAAGCCAAAATTCAAATACCCATCAATAAGAGGATGGTTAAAGATGGGATATATGCATGTAGTCAATTATTATGTATCTGTATAAATGCAGCACAGATAAATTTCAGTATCACTATGCTGAATGAAAGACTGCTTATTTGAGACTGTTTATTGTGTGATTCCACTTATATGAAATTCAGAAACAGGGAAAATAAGCTTATAGAGGCAGTAAGTGGAAGTTGGAGGATGTTGTTCATCATTATAATGGGAGTAGCCTAGGGTGTAGGGATATTTTGGGGGCATTTAAAATAGCAGGGACCACTTTTGGTGTTGATGATGCTCTGTATCTTGATTTAGGTATTAGGAACAAATGGCACCTTTATTAAAATGTACCCATTTTTACATTTTAGATCCATTTTAAACTATATAGAATTCCCCTTGATTCTACATAAGGAAGAAATAGAGGGAGAGAGCATGGGTAAATGTTATGAGAGGGAATATATTATCTTCTATTATATTTTAATGTCTATGAAGTTGTGCTGAACATTATGCAAGAATGATGAGAAAGCTCAGAAAACACTATCATTTAGACTATTATTGTTGTAACACATTTCACTGCAAGAATTATGTTTGTCATGTTAAAGGCCAACGTATGTATATCACTCAAAGATGAAGTTTTAATTTCAAAGCTTCTAGTCACCAATTACATGTTTTTGATCAAATGAAATAGTTTGTCTTAGCTCGGTGTCCTCTGGATGTGGGGATAGTAATATCTATATCATATAGGTCAAATACTATATTTTTAACCCAGGGCCTACTACTTATTTTATTGGGGGAAAAAAAATACTCTATGCAGTGATGATGATTCATTTACAGTTTTATCATGACTTTTCGAACTGTTCCAGTTTTGCTGAAATAGAACTTGTACGGTAATGCTTTTATTGTTATTTAAATCACTGAGTCTGTCAGTAAATACTTTATGACATGTAGGTCTCCATGGAACTCTACAGATCATTTATGCTGCTTTCTTCCTTTCCTTAAATTATTCCTTACAATTTTTCCACTAGAGAATATGCAAAATATCCTGGAGAATTAGCAGGNAGAAAAATCTCAATGAAAATGAACAAAATTTAGACATTTAAGATGGAGATATATGAATGAACAACAAGTATATAGAAAAGTGTTCAGTATTATTAATCATCAAGTAAGTGAAAATCAAACTCACAATAATATTTTTTATCCCAGTTTCAATTTATAAATCTTTTTTTTTTAAATTTTGACTTCTAATATTGGCAAGTATGTGGGAAAAGTATGACTTTTCATACATGGTTTTAGGTAATGAAAATGCACCAGTTAGCTTAGATATCTGCAGTTTGTTACAAAATTAAATATATAGTTATTTATGTTCCAGTAATTTCCCTCATAGATCTATTGCTAGGGAAATTAATACATCTATACACATGCATGCTAAGTCACTTTAGTTGCACCCGACTCTTTGCGACGCTATGGACTCCTCTCTCCATGGAATTCACTAGGCAAGAATACTGGAGCAGTTTGCATGCCCTCTTCCAGAGGATCTTTCCAACCCAGGGATGGAAACTACATCTCATCTCTTATGTCTCCTTCATTGGCAGGCAGGTTCTTTACCACCTGGGAAGCCTCACATATATGCACATATACAGTTATATAGGAGTGTTAACACTAGACTTTTTACAACAAGCCAAAATTCAAATACCCATCAATAAGAGGATGGTTAAAGATGGGATATATGCATGTAGTCAATTATTATGTATCTGTATAAATGCAGCACAGATAAATTTCAGTATCACTATGCTGAATGAAAGACTGCTTATTTGAGACTGTTTATTGTGTGATTCCACTTATATGAAATTCAGAAACAGGGAAANGAATATTCAAATGGGTTGCCATTTCTTCCTCCAGGAGATCTTCCTGATCTAGGGATAAAGCTCTCGTCTCCTGAGTCTCCTGCAGGTGCATTCTTTACCACTGAACTACCTGGGAATCCCAGGCAAGGCTACAAATATAAAGAAATATTCATGAAACCACTCATGAGACAGAGTGTGTAGTCCAACACAACCTTGTTAATTTTTTATAAAATAAAAAAGGAAAAGAACAAATGAAATCAACTATCCTAAGATTATAACAATATTTAGAAATCTTCACAGTACGATGTCCCCATGTCCAACATAGACTCCAAGTCCCCTGAACATCATTGTTCTCAAGAAAATTAGCGTAATCCTTGAGGTGACAGCAGGGAGTGACTGTGTTCTCCTGCTCCCTTCTCAGTCTTCAGCGTCGCTCTGTGTACCTCAGTTTGGGAATTTTCCAGCTTTATGTCCTCTCCTGCCCACTTCATGCTCTTCATCCCAGTCTGCTTTGTGCACATGGAACTGTTTGGTGGGAGAAACTGTTCTGTCTTCTTCAGTGGTAACAAAACTCTTCTTTGTAAAACTGCAAGATCGTGGGTCAAAGGGCTGAAGAGAATAATCAAAAAATAAAACTTCTCAAATAAAATTTGAAGCAGTAATTTTACCTATCACACTTATAAAAACTCTAAAAATCAATGAAAAGAAAAATCTCAATGAAAATGAACAAAATTTAGACATTTAAGATGGAGATATATGAATGAACAACAAGTATATAGAAAAGTGTTCAGTATTATTAATCATCAAGTAAGTGAAAATCAAACTCACAATAATATTTTTTATCCCAGTTTCAATTTATAAATCTTTTTTTTTTAAATTTTGACTTCTAATATTGGCAAGTATGTGGGAAAAGTATGACTTTTCATACATGGTTTTAGGTAATGAAAATGCACCAGTTAGCTTAGATATCTGCAGTTTGTTACAAAATTAAATATATAGTTATTTATGTTCCAGTAATTTCCCTCATAGATCTATTGCTAGGGAAATTAATACATCTATACACATGCATGCTAAGTCACTTTAGTTGCACCCGACTCTTTGCGACGCTATGGACTCCTCTCTCCATGGAATTCACTAGGCAAGAATACTGGAGCAGTTTGCATGCCCTCTTCCAGAGGATCTTTCCAACCCAGGGATGGAAACTACATCTCATCTCTTATGTCTCCTTCATTGGCAGGCAGGTTCTTTACCACCTGGGAAGCCTCACATATATGCACATATACAGTTATATAGGAGTGTTAACACTAGACTTTTTACAACAAGCCAAAATTCAAATACCCATCAATAAGAGGATGGTTAAAGATGGGATATATGCATGTAGTCAATTATTATGTATCTGTATAAATGCAGCACAGATAAATTTCAGTATCACTATGCTGAATGAAAGACTGCTTATTTGAGACTGTTTATTGTGTGATTCCACTTATATGAAATTCAGAAACAGGGAAAATAAGCTTATAGAGGCAGTAAGTGGAAGTTGGAGGATGTTGTTCATCATTATAATGGGAGTAGCCTAGGGTGTAGGGATATTTTGGGGGCATTTAAAATAGCAGGGACCACTTTTGGTGTTGATGATGTTCTGTATCTTGATTTAGGTATTAGGAACAAATGGCACCTTTATTAAAATGTACCCATTTTTACATTTTAGATCCATTTTAAACTATATAGAATTCCCCTTGATTCTACATAAGGAAGAAATAGAGGGAGAGAGCATGGGTAAATGTTATGAGAGGGAATATATTATCTTCTATTATATTTTAATGTCTATGAAGTTGTGCTGAACATTATGCAAGAATGATGAGAAAGCTCAGAAAACACTATCATTTAGACTATTATTGTTGTAACACATTTCACTGCAAGAATTATGTTTGTCATGTTAAAGGCCAACGTATGTATATCACTCAAAGATGAAGTTTTAATTTCAAAGCTTCTAGTCACCAATTACATGTTTTTGATCAAATGAAATAGTTTGTCTTAGCTCGGTGTCCTCTGGATGTGGGGATAGTAATATCTATATCATATAGGTCAAATACTATATTTTTAACCCAGGGCCTACTACTTATTTTATTGGGGGAAAAAAAATACTCTATGCAGTGATGATGATTCATTTACAGTTTTATCATGACTTTTCGAACTGTTCCAGTTTTGCTGAAATAGAACTTGTACGGTAATGCTTTTATTGTTATTTAAATCACTGAGTCTGTCAGTAAATACTTTATGACATGTAGGTCTCCATGGAACTCTACAGATCATTTATGCTGCTTTCTTCCTTTCCTTAAATTATTCCTTACAATTTTTCCACTAGAGAATATGCAAAATATCCTGGAGAATTAGCAGGCACCACAGGCAATTTCTTTTTTAAATCTCTCAGATGATTTAAATTCCATACTACTTCCTCAGGGATATTACAAAGAAAGAGGAAAAGCATATATTCTCTCTACCCAAAGAAACATCAGAAGAACATAAGAACAGAAAATCCAGTTCTTCATAAAGGTGAGCACATAAAAAATATTTATTTTGATAACTCTGGTGTTGGTAATTTCCCTTGATTCTTAGATTCTGACTAAGGACACTATGATGGTCACTGACTGCTCATTCTTTACATCACAAAAATTTCATTATTTCCTTTGCTAACTGATTTCCCTGGAATAGGATGATAGTTTTAAAGGCATTAATCATATGACTTGACTACATGTCATATATCTTCTGATTTGTGAAAGTGGTATTTGGATATTGCAAGTGAAGAAGTTACAGGTACCTGAAAATAATCATCACCAATTTAATCTAAGAGAATCTAAGAGAATCCATTTATGTTAGGATTTCCAGATAAAATATAGGCTTCTCAGTGGCATTTAAATTTCAGATCAATAACAAATACTTTTTAGTATTTGTTTAATATAATATTTGTTTTTTGTAAATATTCCCAATGCAGTATTTGAAAAATAATAATTTATGTATTATTCGTGAAACATTGTATATACTGAAAATAGTTTTATTTATTTTAAAATTGACTCTGAAGTGAAGTGAAGAGAAAGTTGCTCAGTTGTTTCTGACTCTTTGTGACCCCATGGACTGAATTCTCTAGGCCAGAATATTGTGGGTATAACGGAGTGAGTAGCTGTTCCTATTTCCAGGGTATCTTCCCAATCTAAGGATTGAACCCAGGTCTCCTACATTGCAGGGGCATTCTCTACCAGCTGAATCACCAGGGAAGCCCCAAAATAATTTTAATATATAGATATGCATACTCTTCAGTATGAAAATAACTCCCATGCATAAACTTGGATAATTTTTACTTGTTTGTTTTTCTTGCATTTGTTTGTTTTTCAGAAAAGATTTTACAAACTTAGTGAGTAGACTGGTAAAAATGTATAATGATTTATTAAGAGCTATAAGAAAGTCATGAACCCCATATAACTCCTAATTGCAAGGACTGAAGATTGAAAAATCAGTCTTCCCACTGCATATTGTTTTGCATTCTGTCTACTTTAAATATTAGTCCTCAATGGAAGGACATAAAATGTTGCACTAGGATATTAAAAAATGACCAGAGATATGTTTTCCCAAAGAAGAAGAATCGGC
This sequence comes from Raphicerus campestris, assembly GCA_006410735.1. Classification (NCBI taxonomy): domain Eukaryota; kingdom Metazoa; phylum Chordata; class Mammalia; order Artiodactyla; family Bovidae; genus Raphicerus; species Raphicerus campestris. The sequence goes on along the minus strand of SJYW01004703.1, from coordinate 41,592 downwards.
AGGGTATCTCTATCTATTTAAGATACTGAAGCAGTTATTTTGGATAAATAACCAGAAGTAATAAGTTGAATCACACGGGGAATTGCTAATTAACAAATATAGTTTCATTTACATAGACTGAATAAGATATAGAGATCCACTGTACAATATAGTAACTTTAATTAGCAATACTGTACAATTGTCCCATAAATCATTTAATGTGGCAGATGCTATATATTCTTAAAGCAGAAGATTAAAATCAAGATTAAAAAAAGAATAGGCAAGGTAAAAGAATCTGGAATTTCAGAAAGAGATAATTACTGACACTGAGCAGGGAGACACCCTCAGTAAGCATTTTAATAATCCTAGCACAGCTGAAGACTTCAGAGTTGCAGGACTGATACTAGAAATCTGAATTCCTGTGCTTAATCCAATGCGTCTCTCTTTGTACAATGAAAGCCGTGAGAGCAGGCCAGGCGACACCTGGCCTTCATCTGTGAGCGAGGACGGAGCCTGAAAGCAGAGTGGGGCTCCACAGAGACGCAGCCATCTCCTCCTCCAGGGGTCTTCCAGGGATCGAACCTGGGCCTCCTCCATTGCATGCAGATTCCTTACCACCTGGGCCACCACGGGAGCCCAGAGAAGCAGCAGAAAATACTGTCCAGGAAAGAGGAAAAGAGCTGGCTCAGCAGTCTTCACTATTGCCTTTCTTTCTCAGCCCCACTCCTTGGATTAGGCTAGATTCCTGGTTTGATAAATCAGAACCTCTGCAGCATAAGAGAAAACAACAGCTAAGAATAAAAGGTTTATATTCTAGGTTGTCTGCTCTTGGTTCAACTGGTACTTTTGAATGTCAGTAGGGAAACAGAAACACATGAAAATTTAGAGTTCAAAAAGCCTGGTCCGATGTGATATGAATAGAAAAAATGATATGTATCTGATTGTGGAATGCATTGAAAACAAGGCTACAGCTTTTTTCAATTATTCTAAAAATATCTCAGATTATATGCAGTCCAAAAGTTTTAATGACTACTGTCTGCCTATCAGCTTATATGAATCATGACGTGGAGACCAGAAGGATACAACAGTCCATGACAGTGTTAATACAAACTTGACCTCAGGAGGTAGGTGAGGGGATGCTTAGGATGGCAAATACCATGAAAATTGGCAAAAAAAAAAAAAAACACAACCCACAATGTGGAACTCTGACAGAGAAAATTAGAGCATGGATACAATGTTTGTGCTTTACAGTGGTTGCTTTTTCACATTTATTTTTTTCCATTTAGGCAAACTATATAAGCTGGAGTACACTAGATTTCAGCAGAAGTAGAGGAGCTGATGTAATTTGGAAACATGATTTCAGGAAACCCCACCCCAAGAATTGCCCTTGTCATCTAATGACAGTCCATGAAAATAATTACTTGGAAGTTTCTAACCATATTTTCTTTTCTTCCCTAAATAGATTAATTTCCAAACTGTTACATGGCTAATGGAAGTTTCACCCGAGTCATTGAATTTATTCTCACAGGAGTCTCAGAACGCCCAGACCTCCAGATCCCTCTCTTCTTTGTCTTCCTGGTCATCTATGGGCTGACCGTGACAGGGAACCTAAGCATCATCACCCTCACCAGCGTGGACTCTCGGCTCCAGACCCCCATGTATTTCTTCCTCCGGCACTTGGCCATCATCAATCTTGGCAATTCAACTGTCATTGCCCCTAAAATGCTGATCAACTTCTTAGTAAAGAAACACACCACCTCCTTCTATGAATGTGCCATTCAGCTAAGCGGGTTCTTGGTTTTCATTGTGGCTGAGATTTTCATTTTAGCGGTGATGGCCTATGACCGCTATGTGGCCATTTGTAACCCTCTGCTCTACATGGCGGTGGTGTCTCGACAGGCCTGCTTTCTGCTAGTTTCCCTCACATACCTCTATAGCTTTTCCACATCGATCGTGACCTCCTTTTCTGTATTTTCAATGGCTTATTGCTCTTTCAATGTAATCAATCATTTTTACTGCGATATTGTCCCTCTCTTAGCATTGTCCTGCTCCGACACTTCCTTTCCAGAAACAGTAGTATTCATATCTGCATCTACAAACTTGATGTTTTCCATAACTGTGGTTGTAGCATCTTATTTCAACATCATTTTGTCCATTCTAAGGATACGTTCATCAGAAGGAAGGAGAAGAGCCTTCTCCACGTGCGCCTCACATATGACGGCAGTGTCAGTCTTCTACGGAACTCTGCTCTTCATGTATTTACAGCCTCGAAATAACCATTCATTAGAAACCGATAAAATGGCTTCTGTGTTTTATACACTGGTGATTCCTATGCTGAACCCCATGATCTACAGCCTGAGGAACAAGGACGTGAAGGCTGCCTTGAACAGATTTCTGACAAATCCATGCTGTTGATGTCTTTTTGAACTCTATAGGTCAAAGAAAAGATGGTTACGATAGGCTGCCATTGTGTGGAGGAGATTCTTACAACATTAAAAGCCAAAGGAATGGGTTATTTTCCCATTTTGCAATTTCTGTTTTGAGGAAAGGTCCTAGTTTGCACCACTCAAATAGAAATCTTGAATACAATCCAGGTTTTCTGATCTAAAGAATAAAAATGTTTGAGTCAATAGTCACAGAATTTGGGGGCTGAATTGAAGAAAAAAAAAAAGCCAGTGAAAGTCAGATCCTTATTCTTTGTATGAATTTTCCAGTTCACTTATCCTGATGCATGTGGCTGTGGGGGACAATTCCAGTACCCCAGACAAGGCTAAAATATGAACTAGTATTTATGAAATCACTCATGAGGCAGAGTCTGTAGTTTAACACAAACCTTGTTAATTTTAAAAAGAAAGAACAAATAAAATCAACTTACTTAAGAAGATGACAATATTCAGATATCTTCAGAGCAGAGAGTGTCACCATATCCAAAATAGACTCCAGATTTCCTAGCACACCAGACTATTCAATGCAACAAAATTAGAGTAATGTTTGAAGTGATAGGGCTTCCCTGGCGACTCAGATGGTAAAGAATCTGCCCGCAACGTGAGAGATCTGAGTATGATCCCTGGGTTGGGAAGATTCCCTTGATGGAGGGCAGGGCAATCCACTCCAGTATTCTTGGGGCTTCCCTGGTGTCTCAAAGGGTAAAGTGTCTGCCTGCAATGTGGGAGATCCGGGTTCGATCTCAGGGTGGGAAGATCCCCTGGAGAAGGAAATGGCAACCCACTCCAGTCCTCTTGCCTGGAGAATCCCATGGACAGAGGAGCCTGGTGGGCTACAGACCACAGGATCACAAAGAGTTGGACACGACTGAGCGACTTCACTTTCTTTTCTTTCTTTCCTTAGAAGTGATAACAGAGAGATTCTCAGTTTTCCTGCTTCCTCTCCTGTCTTCACAATGTTCCTCTACGTGCTTTAGTTTGCAGTTTTATCAGTTTATGGCCTCTCCTACTCGCTTCACCTCCTGTATCCGAAACTGCTTTGTTTAGAACTTTTTGGTGGGCGAGGGTTTTCTGCCCTTCCTACTGGCCGCACATCTCTGCGCTGTATCACTGCAGCAACTTGAGGACAGAACTAAACAGAAGCATCAGAAGCAAGAGTCTAGGAAAAAAAACAAATCTGAAAANATCCGAAACTGCTTTGTTTAGAACTTTTTGGTGGGCGAGGGTTTTCTGCCCTTCCTACTGGCCGCACATCTCTGCGCTGTATCACTGCAGCAACTTGAGGACAGAACTAAACAGAAGCATCAGAAGCAAGAGTCTAGGAAAAAAAACAAATCTGAAAAAGCAGTTTTATCTAGAAAACTTTTAGTAATCAAAAAAATCAATAATAAGAAAACAATTAAAATTGGGAAATTTTAGAACTGTAGGAGATGGGTATATGAATAACTATGAATAAATAAGTACATAGAAAGCTGTCCACTTTCATTAGCCACCAAGTAAATGAAAATTCAACTCACAATGAGATTATTTTATACCAATTCCTTTTATAAGTTATTTTTAAAATGTCTACATCAAATATTGCCAAGGAGATGGGGCAAATAGAATTCTCATACATGGCTTTTGGTAATGTAAAATGTTACCATAAGTTCAGAAAGTTAGCAGGTTCTTATAAAGTAAAAAATGCAGATGTTTATGTTACAGTAATTACCTCTTAGATCTATAAATAGTAAAATAATACATATACACACGTATGTTTTTATAAGGGAGTTTATACAAGATATTTTATAATAAACTGAAATTCAAATATCTATTGGTAAGAGAATGAGTAAGATGGGGTATATATTGCAGAGGACTATATGCATCCATATAAACTCAGCACAGCCGAATTTCAAAACAATTAAGCTGAGTGCAAGATACAGACTAAGAACATTTCTTGTGTGGTTTCACTTATGTGAAATTCAGAAACAGGGAAAATGAGATTAGGGATAGAAACCAGAGCAGCATTTGCTCTAGGTGAGAGCGAGCTGTTTGGGAAGTTAAGGTCTGAGGGAAACTGCCTTTATGATGGGAGTAGCCAAGAAGCGCGGGTTATAAAGTGTCAGGGAAATGTCTGTGGTGCTGAAATGTTATCTTGATTCAGATATTAGGAACAAATGGCACATTTCCCAAATTTACCCATTTGTACAATTTAATGCCATCTTTTACTGTATGTAAAATTTCCTCAATTCTAAAGCAAAAGGAATTCATAGAAGAAGAGAACATAGGTTAAATGTTATGCGAGGGAATGTATTTCCTTATATTAGATTTTATCTTCTGTGAGACTGTGTGAACATCATGCACAAGGGGTAGATGGCAGCTCAGGAAACACTATGATTTAGACAACTATTACTGCAGTACACTGCATTGCAATAATTGTCATGTATTTGTCATATGAAAATAAAATGCATGTATATCACTCATTTAAACACAAGGTTTAATTTCAAATCTTCTAGTAATCAATTACACATCTTTGGTTAAATCATATAGTTTATCTGAGCTTAGTGTCCTCTGAATCTGGGAATAGTAATATCCACCTCATTTAGGTTAAATGGTACATTTTTTAATGCAGTGCATATGACATATTTTTACTGGAATAATAAACTTAAATAAAAAAGTATATGCAATGGTGGTGATTAATTTGCAATTTTATCATGACTATTGAAACTGTTCCAATTTTGCTGCAGTAAAGCAGCAAAAAGTCTTTTTCATTGTTGTTCTGATCACTGACTCTGTGTCAGTGATTGGGTACTTTTAAGTCGTGTGGGTCTCCGTGGAACTGTAAAGATCATTATGCTGTTTTCTTCCTTTCTTTAAATTATTCCTTACAACTGTTCACTAGAGTCTAGGCCAGATATCCCTGGGGATAGGTAGACGATTTAAGAGAAATGATTTGCATAACTCACATGCTATTAATACTTTTTCAGGAAACATCACAAAGAGATACAAAAAACATAAATTCTCCCTACTCAAAGAAAAGTCAGAGAAATTTGAGAGGAGAAAATCCAGTTCTTCATTAACGTGAGTAGACAGAAACTGTTGATTTTGATTATCACCCTGACATTAGTAATTTCCCTTGTTTCTTAGATTCTGACCATGAACACTTTTATGGACACTGACAGATAGTCTTTAACCACAAAAACTCCATTATTATTATTTTTTGTTGTTGCTAACTTTTTTCCCTGGAATACTGTGGTCGTGTCAGGGCATTACCTGTGAACTGACTAGATGTCATACATCTATTTTATTTGTGAAAGCTGAAAGTCAGATGTGGATATTGTAAGTGCAGAGGGAGTTAGATGTATCTGAAAAGATCATGAGCAATCTAATCTATTAAAATCCAGTAAGATTAGAATTTCCAGATAAAATATAAGATGTTCATTGCATTTAAATTTCAGATCAATGACAAATACTTTTTAGTACCTGCCTCATATAATAGTTGAATTTTCTATAAATATATCCAATGTAATATTTCAAAAATACTTTAAGGTATGTATTACCCATGAAACACTTTACAAGCTGAAAATAATCTTAATATAAGGACAGTATATTCTTCTATGTGAGAATCAATTCTCACACATGAACTTGGAGAATTTTTAGCTGTTTGTTTTCCCTAACGATTGCTTACTTTTTTTTTTTTTTCAGGAATGACTTTACTAACTGATTGAGTAAACTAGTAAATGTACAGAATACTTTTTAAAGAGTTAAGGAGAAAGCCATGAACCTCAAGTAGTTCCTAACTCTATCCCCAGGTTTGAAGATTGAAGTATCAGTTATATCTTTGCGTACTTTTTGTATCCTGTGTGCGCTAATGGTTAGCCCTCAATAGAAGCATATAAATGTTGCATCAGAATGGTCAAAAATGACCAAAGATATCCTTTGCAAAATAAGAAGAATGGGCGGAGTATTACTATCTCTTTGAGATTCTTATAGCAATTCTTTTTGATAAGTACCCAGAAGTTGTAAGTTGGACCATATGAGGAACTGCTAATCAATAGATATCAAATTTCAGTAACAGAAGATGAGAAAGTTCTAGAGAGGAGCAGCACTGTGCCTATAAGAATGCTAGTCTATTCCACCTGAAATCTTTTAAAGGAACAGATCTCATGTTATATATTCTTAAGGAGAAAAGTAAAATTAGAAATGAATGGGTAGGGTAAAATAATCTGGAAATTGAGAGGAAAATAATAAAAGGCATGAAAATGAAGATATGCTCAATAAATGCTAGACTAATCCTTAACAGAACTGGAGACTTCAAATGGTCAGATTGGTAGCAGAGGTCTGAAGTCCTTTGCCTAATTCAGTCTGTCTCACATTCTACAAGAAAACCCATGATAGCCGACCAGGCAATACTTGGTTCTTCTCTGTGAAAGAGGAAAGAGCCTGAAAGTCAAATGGGACACAAAAGAGAAACAGCTGACAATGTCATCTAGGAAAAAGCAATAGAGCTGGCTCCACAAAGCCCAGCATCACCTTCCATCCTTAAACCCATTTTTGGATCAGACTAGTTTCTTGATTTAACAAGACAGAAATTCCATAGTATCTTAATAAGGAAATAAAACCTAGGAAAAAATGTCTATTTTCTAGGTTGCTCTTAGTTCAACTGGTATTTTTGAATATCAGCAGGGACACAGAGGGCAAGAGAAAAAAATGTAGGGCTGAGTGTATGCTGAGTGAGGTGATGTAAATAGAAAGACTATACAGAGCTGAATGTCAAATGCAGTGACTATGAGGCTAAAGCTTATTCTTTAATTATTCTAAAATAATCTCAGATTACACATTTGACTACTCAAAAAGTATTAAAGACTGTTATTTGTCTGTCAGCCAAACTGAGAGAATCATGACATCAAGGTCAAAATGATATAGTCAATGACAGCATTAATTAAAGCTTGACCTAAGGAAGTAGGAGTGCGTAGAATGGCCAAGTATTATTGACACTGTTAAATAATAAAATGTGGAACTTTGGAAGAGAAATGTAAAGGATGGGTACAATATTTGTGATTTAAAGTGGTCCCTTTAAAATTTTTATGTTTGCCATTAAAAAGAGTATGTAGCCAGCAGCACACTAAATTTCAGCAGAAATAGAGGAGCTGGTATAATTTGGAAGCATGATTCCAGGAAACCTCACCCTAGGCATTGCCTGTGCCATCTAATAGCAATCTTAGGAAATACAATTTTAAAAACTGTAACTATTTCTCCTTTCTTGTTCAAACAGATGACTCTCCAAAATCTACCATGGCTCATGAAAATTTCACCCGAGTCACTGAGTTTATTCTCACAGGAGTCTCAGAACGCCCAGACCTCCAGATCCCTCTCTTCTTTGTCTTCCTGGTCATCTATGGACTGACCGTGACAGGGAACCTAAGCATCATCACCCTCACCAGCGTGGACTCTCGGCCTCAGACCCCCATGTATTTCTTCCTCCGGCACTTGGCTATCATCAATCTTGGCAATTCAACTGTCATTGCCCCTAAAATGCTGGTCAATTTCTTAGTAAAGAAACACACCACCTCCTTCTATGAATGTGCCACCCAACTTGGCATGTTCTTGGTTTTCATTGTAGCTGAAATTTTCATTTTAGCTGTGATGGCCTATGACCGCTATGTGGTCATTTGTAACCCTCTGCTCTACATGGCGGTGGTGTCTCGGCGGACCTGCTTTCTGCTAGTTTCCCTCACATACCTCTATAGCTTTTCCACAGCTATTGTGGCTTCATCTTCTGTATTCTCTATGTCTTATTGCTCTTCCAATGTAATCAATCATTTTTACTGTGATATCGTCCCTCTGATAGCATTGTCTTGCTCTGATACTTCCTTTCCAGAAACAGTAGTATTTGTATCTGCATCTACAAATTTGGTGTTTTCCATAATTACCATTGTATCATCTTATTTCAACATTGTTCTGTCCATTCTAAGGATACGTTCATCAGAAGGAAGGAAAAGAGCCTTCTCCACGTGCGCCTCACATGTGACAGCTGTGTCAGTCTTCTACGGAACTCTGCTTTTCATGTATTTGCNGGATGTCAGTTGAATTTAAATTTCAGAAAAATAATAACTACGTTTTAGTATCTGGCGCATTTGGAGAAGGAAATGGCAACCCACTCCAGTATTCTTGCCTGAAGAATCTCAGGGACAGGGGAGCCTGGTAGGCTGCCATCTGTGTGATCACAGAGTTGGACACGACTGAAGAGATAGGAGCAGCGGCATGTAATATTTGACTTTTTTTCTATAAATATACCCAACACAGGTCTTCCTTGGTGGATCAGTGGTAAAGAATTCCCCTGCCAGTGCAGGAGACTTAGATTCGATCCCTGTTCCAGGAAGATCCCCTGGAGAAGGAAATGGCAACCCACTCCAGTATTCTTTCCTGGAAAATCCCATGGATGGAGGAGCTTTGTGGTCTATAATCCACGGGGTTGCTAGGGGTTGAATGTGACTTAGCAACTGAACAACAACAAAAACAAATGCCCAGTGCAATCCTAGGAAAAGAGTCTCTTAAGATATGTGTTACTCATGAATCATTTTACGAACTGAATAATTTTACTAAGATATTCCTTATATATGTAAATAAACTCCCATGCTTAAATTGAGAGACATTTTAGTTGTTTTCCTTACTGATCACTTATGCTTATGTTTGTTCATGTTTGTTTTTTTTCAGACAGATATTTACAAACTGAGTGAATAGACTGTCAAATGAATAGAATGATGTTTTTAAGAGTTATGGAGAAAGCTATGAACCTCAAATAATTCCTAACTGTTATCACCAAGTCTGAAGATTGAAAAGTCAGTCATTCCATTGCATAATTTTGTACTCTGTGATTTAATTTCTGAGTCGTGTCTGACTCTTGCAAACCCATGGACTGCAGCCCACCAGGCTGCTCTTCCCATGAGATTCTTCTCTAATGGTTAGCCCTAAATGAACAAATATAAAGTGTTTCATCAGGATATTAGAAAATGACCAGAGGTATCATTTCCCAAATTAGAATGGGTAGGGTTTCACTTTCTCTTAAACACCCTGATAGCAATTCCTTTTGATAAATACCTGGAAGTTGTAAGCTGGACCATATAGAGAGTTGCTAATCAACAAGTATAAAGTTTCATTTACATGAGAGGAATAAGGTCTAGAGATCCGCTGCACAGCATTGGGTCTATAATTAACAATGCTGTTCTGCTCAGCCATAAATCTCTTAGTGGGGCAGATCTCAAGTTATGTATTTTTACCACATTGTTAAAATAAAAATTTAAAAGAACTGGCAAGGTACAAGGATCTGGAAACATAGAAGGATGTAATAACTGATATTAAAAATGAACTATGTCAAATAAACATAAGGATGATTCTTAGTAGAAATGAAGACTTCAAAGTGGTAAAACTGATTCTATAAATCTGAATTCCATTGCTTAATCCAATGTGTCTCTCTTTCTATATATAAAAGAAAAGAAAAAAAAAAAGCCATGATAGCAAGCCATGTTACCCCTGCAGAGATCACCATCTAGAAAGAAGGAATGGAGCTGGCTCAGCAATCTTCCAGCACTGTCTTTCCTTCTCAACTCCACTCCTTGGATCAGACTAGATTTCTGGTTTGATAAGTCAGAACCTCTGCAGTATCTTAAAGAGAAAAGAAAATCTGAGGGGGAAAAATGTTTTTTTTTTTTTTTTTTTCTAGATTGCTTGTCTTCGCTCAACTGGTATCTTTGAATATCAGCAGGGAAACAGAGGGGCTAGGGTCAGGAGTACGTCTGGTGAAACAATATGACTAGAAAAGAGATACAGACTTGAGTGTAGAATGCATTGAATATGAGACCAAGGTTTTTTTCAGTTATTCTAAAAGATATCTCAGATTGCATGTTTGACTAATCAGAAACTTTTAATGACTTCTATTTGCTTATCAACAAATCTGAGAGAATGGTAACTTGAAGAAGAGAAGGATACAGTAGTCCATGACAGTGTTGCTGACGGCTTGACCTAAGAAAGTAGGAGAGGGGATGCTAAAGATGGCAAAGAAATATGGAAATTGGCAAAGAATACAACACAGAGCTTTAAAAGAAACTTAGAGGGAAAATATAATGTTTGTGATTTAACGGATTGCTTTCCAACATTTACTTTTGCAATTTAAGAAGAGACATAACCAGCCTGCGTGTGCTCGGTCACTCACTCGTGCCCGACATTTTGCGATGCCATGGACTGTAGCCCGCCAGGCTCCTCTGTCCATAGGATTCTCCAGGCAGGAATACTGGAGTGAGTAGCCATGCCCTCCTCCAGGGGATCTTCCTGACCCAGGGGTTGAACCCATGTCTCCTGTACTGGCAGATAAATTCTACTACTGCACCCCCTGGGAAGTTATAAACCGTCAGCACGCTTGACTTTAGCAGAAGTAAGGGAACTGATGGGCTTCGTTAGTGGCTCAAACGGTAAAGAATCTTTCAGCAATGCGGGAGACCTGAGTTCGATCCATGGGTTGGGAAGATCCCCTGGAGAAGGCAACAGCTACCCATTCCAATATTCTGACCTGATAAATTCCATGGACTGTATGGTCCATGGGGGTCACAAAGAGTCAGACAAGGCCGAGTGACTTTCACTTACTCAAGGGAATGGATATATTTCAAAGGATGATTCCAGGACATCTTACCCCAGAAATTGCCCTTGCCATAGAACAACAGTCCTAGAAATTTTTAAAAACTGTAACTACTTCTTTCTTTCCCAGATGACTTTCTACACTCTTACATGGCTAATGGAAATTTCACTCAGGTCACTGAGTTTATTCTCACAGGAGTCTCAGAACGTCCAGACCTCCAGATTCCACTCTTCTTTGTCTTCCTGGTCGTCTATGGACTGACCGTGACAGGGAACCTAAGCATCATCACCCTCACCAGCGTGGACTCTCGGCTTCAGACCCCCATGTATTTCTTCCTCCGGCACTTGGCCATCATCAATCTCGGCAATTCAACTGTCATTGCCCCTAAAATGCTGGTCAACTTTTTAGTAAAGAAACGCACTACCTCCTACTATGAATGTGCCACCCAGCTGGGAGGCTTCTTGGTTTTCATTGTAGCTGAGGTGCTCATGTTAGCCGTGATGGCCTATGACCGCTATGTGGCCATTTGTAGCCCCCTGCTCTACATGGCGGTGGTGTCTCGGCAGACCTGCTTTCTGCTAGTTTCCCTCACATACCTCTACAGCTTTTCTACAGCTGTTGTGGCCTCATCTTCTGTATTCTCTGTGACTTATTGCTCTTCCAATGTAATCAATCATTTTTATTGTGATATTGCCCCTCTGCTAGCATTGTCCTGCTCTGATACTTCCTTTCCAGAAACATTTGTGTTTATATCTGCAGCTACAAATCTGGTGGTTTCCGTAATTATAGTTCTTGTATCTTATTTCAACATTGTTCTGTCCATTCTCAAAATACGTTCATCAGAAGGAAGGAAAAAAGCCTTTTCCACCTGTGCCTCACATATGGTGGCAGTATCGGTCTTCTATGGCACAATGATATTCATGTATGTGCAGCCTCAAACTAACCATTCCATGGATACTGATAAAGTGGCCTCCGTGTTTTATACTCTGGTGATTCCCATGCTGAACCCCATGATCTACAGCCTAAGGAACAAGGATGTGAAGGCTGCCTTAAAGAGATTTCTGACAAATTCATGCTGTTCTTTTAAGCTGATGTAATTTTAATAAGTAAATAAAGTTAAGACAAACTGCCATTGTGTCAGAAAAAGCAATGGTTAGATAATGGATTAATAGGAATGCAGGTTACTCTGGGAATTAAAAGGTGCTAGAATTTGGGATGCACTGATTTAAAAAATAATCTGAAGCTCGTGGATGTATGAATTTAATACAGAAACAAAGCATTATTCATTTATTTTCTTGAGGGTTATGCAAACATCTACATTGAAATAAATATTTCCAAGAGTCAGGGGAGATATGAACTTGAAAGTTTTAAATAAGTCAAAACAGAAGAAGGAAAATAATAGCTGAGGGAAGTAAGTGGATTTTTCTCATTCTTTGGCTTTCTTTTATTTTCTGTGCAGGTAGCAGATCACTCCATCTGGAATTGCAGATGGCCTAAATCCTTTTCATCACTAAGTAGCAAAATTAAACTGACAAATTTATTTAAAACCATCCCTAACTCTTTCTTAGTATGGTTTGAAAGAAAAGCTACACAGTCCTGATACATTATATGTTTGTATTTTGAATGATAATCAAAATGCAGTTGAAATTATTTTTATGGCAATGAATATGATTTATACAACTTATTAGTGAAGAACACAAGGCATCATCACTGATGGCTTTCACTCTGGGTACTACTGTATGTTAACCTTAGTGGAGTTTATAAGAATTTTCTCTTCTCTTACTCTAAGTATGTTTTCTGTAGTATGTTTAATAAGTGTACTTTGTTTTGATATAAGTAATCATTCAATGAATCATGTTTTTGAAAGTTCCTTGCATCATTAATAAAAAAATTAATTGTTTTTGTAATTTTTTGACTTCTGATGGTTTTGAGTGCATATCAAAATTTATCATACAACTTGCATATATGCAGGTGACCAGACTATATCTCAGATTTATCAAATCAGACTGGAGTTAACCAATATGAGGATAAATTAATGGAGTATTATTTCTATAGTGCATGTAACCAAGCCAGGCATTTCCAGTGAAGAAGAACAGTAAGTCTTGTTTGATACTAATTTACTGAAAATGTCTGGATTTCTAGACTAGCCATGTACCTGGTACACAAATAATATCCCTGAAAAAGGTTAGTTTCATTTGGATCCTCAAATAGAGAATATTAAAACCTTCAGTGTTTCATGATAAAATGTATCAGGTTAATTTTTTTTAAATCATGTTGCACAAACTAATAGTGCTATGGGTATAACTTCATTTGAAATGAAATCTCTGAATATCATTTTTTAATTTCAGAAATTTCTTCTCAACATCATTGAGTAAATATTTCACATTTGTGTGTTTTTTACACCTCTTTTCTGTAGACCAAAATAAATTTGTTTTGTCACTTACTTCTATTTATCATTTGCTTTTAAAAAGATGTCACGTTTAAAATACAAAGAAATTGCACAGTGAATTTGCTGTATCTGTACATGTGTAATACCACTATTAATACCCTTATGGCAGAAAGTGAAGAATTAAGGAGCCTCTTGATGAAAGTGAGAGAGAAGAGTGAAAAAGTTGGCTTAAAGCTCAACATTCAGAAAACTAAGATCATGGCATCTGGTCCTATCACTTCCTGGCAAATAGATGGGGAAACAGTGGAAACAGTAGCTGACTTTATTTTGGGGGGCTCCAAAATCACTGCAGATAGTGATTGCAGCCATGAAATTAAAAGACGCTCATTCCTTGAAAGGAAAGTTATGACCAACTTAGACGGCATATTAAAAAACAGAGACAACACTGTCAACGAGGTCCGTCTAGTCAAGGCTATGGTTTTTCCTGTGGTCATGTATGGAGTGAGAGCTGGACTGTGAAGAAGGCTGAGTGCTGAAGAACTGATGCTTTTGAACTGTGGTGTTGGAGAAGACTCTTGAGAGTCCCTTGGACTGCAAGGACTGCAAGGAGATCCAACCAGTCCATCCTAAAGGAGATCAGTCCTGGGTGTTCATTGGAAGGACTGATGCT
>SJYW01004703.1:14382-27323 GCA_006410735.1 Raphicerus campestris | reverse complement strand
CTGGACTGGAAGAGGCACAAGCTGGAATCAAGATTGCCGGGAGAATTAACAATAACCTCAGATATGCAGATGACACCACCCTTATGGCAGAAAGTGAAAAGGAACTAAAAAGCCTCTTGATGAAAGTGAAAGAGGAGAGTGAAAAAGTTGGCTGAAAGCTCAACATTCAGAAAATTAAGATCATGGCAATGTGGTCCCATCACTTCATGGGAAATAGATGGAGAAACAGTGGAAACAGTGTCAGACTTTATTTCTGAGGGCTCCAAAATCACTGCAGATGGTGACTCCAGCCATGAAATTAAAAGATGCTTACTCCTCAGAAGGAAAGTTATGAACCTAGATAGCATATTCAAAAGCAGAGACATTACTTTGCCAACAAAGGTCCATCTAGTCAAGGCTATGGTTTTACCAGTGGTCATGTATGGATGTGAAAGTTGGACTGTGAAGAAAACTGAGTGCTGAAGAATTGATACTTTTGAACTGTGGTGTTGAAGAAGACTCTTGAGAGTCCCTTGGACTGCAAGGAGATCCGACCAGTCCATTCTAAAGGAAATCACTCCTGGGTGTTCATTGGAAGGAATGATGCTAAAGCTGAAACTCCAGTACTTTGGCCACCTCATGTGAAGAGTTGACTCATTGGGAAAGACTCTGATGCTGAGAGGGATTGGGGGCAAGAGAAGAAGAGGACGACAGAGGATGAAGATGGCTGGATGGCATCACCGACTCTATGGACATGAGTTTGAGTGAACTCCAGGAGTTGGTGTTGGACAGGGAGGCCTGGCGTGCTGCGATTCATGAGGTCACAAAGAGTCGAACACGACTGAGTGACTGAACTGAACTGAACTGAAATGATGGTTCATATAATAAAGACTCTGATCCTGGGAAAGACTGAAAGTAGAAGGAGAACAGAATGACAGAGGATGAGATGCCTGGATAAGCATCACTGACTCACTGGACATGAGTTTGAGCAAAATCCGGAGACTGTGAGGGACAGGGAAACTTGGCATGCTACAGTCCATGGGGTCGAGAAGAGTCGGACATGACTGCGCTACTGAATGACAAATGGTTAATATGCTCAAGTCACCACCACACAGTCCTTGCATCATACTACATGTCCTTGTCGTATGTTTCTCTTGCCTCACAACTCTCTAATTATATACGGTCCTTAAAAGTGTTTGTGTGTGTTTGTCACACAGTCTTGTCCAACTCTTTGCAACTCCATGGGCTGTAGCCCACCGGGTTCCTCTGTCCATGGGATTCTCCAGACAAGAATACTGGAGTGGGTTGCCATTCCCTTCTCCTAAGAATGTTTAGGCTTTGAACCTATAGAATGTTTCCCCTGTAGGTTGTGAATGCATATAACATCGGTTCAGCTCAATTCAGTCTCTCAGTCGTGTCTGCAGCATGCCAGGCCTCCCCATCCATCAGCAACTCCCAGAGTTTACTCAAACCCATGTCCATTGAGTCAGTGATGCCATCCAACAGTCTCATCCTCTGTTGTCCCCTTCTCCTCCTACCTTTAATATTTCCCAGCATCAGGGTCTTTTCAAATGAGTCATCTCTTCACATCAGGTGGTTAAATTATTGGAGTTTCAGTTTCAACATCAATCCCTCCAATGAACATCCAAGACTGATCTCCTTTAGGATGGACTGGTTGGATCTCTTTGCAGTTCAAGGGACTCTCAAGAGTCTTTCCAACACCACAGTTCAAAAGCATCAATTCTTTAGTACTCAGCTTTCTTCATAGTCCAACTCTCACATCCATACATGACTACTGGAAAAACCACAGTCTTGACTAGACGGACCTGTGTTGGCAAAGTAATGTCTCTTGCTTTTAATATCTTGTCTAGGTTGATCATAACTTTTTTTCCAAGAAGTGATTGTCTTTTAATTTCATGTCTGCAGTCACCATCTGCAGTGATTTTGGAGCTCCGCCTAAAAATAATGCCTGCCATTGTTTCCCCATCTATTTGCCATGAAGTGATGGGACCAGATGCCATGATCTTTCTTTTCTGAATGTTCAGTTTTGAGCCAACTTTTTCACTCTCCTCTTTCACTTTCATCAATATAACATATTGCACATTGTAAGTGTGGAGTTTCAACCACTGAACTGCCAAGAAAATCCCCCAGTATCAATTTTGAGTGCCTGGTTAGAAGCTACTCTCTTTCATCTTCTTTAATAAATAGCATTTTTTAATAAGATCACACATTTGTGTTTAAAATGATAGTATTAATAGTTCAGTTCAGTCACTCAGTTGTGTCCGACTCCCTGCGACCCCATGAATCACAACATGCCAGGCCTCCTTGTCCATTACCAATTCCCAGAGTTACCCAAACTCACGTCCGTTGAGTCTGTAATGACATCCATCTCATCCTCTGTCATCCCCTTCTCCTCCTGCCCTCAATCTTTCCCAACATCAGGGTCTTTTCAAATGAGTTAGCTCTTCACATCTGGTGGCCGAAGTATTGGAGTTTCAGCTTTAGCATCAGTCCTTCCAATGAACACCCAGGACTGATCTCCTTTAGGATGGACTGGTTGGATCTCCTTGCAGTCCTTGCAGTCCAAGGGACTCTCAAGAGTCTTCTCCAACACCACAGTTCAAAAGCATCAGTTCTTCAGCACTCAGCCTTCTTCACAGTCCAGCTCTCACTCCATACATGACCACAGGAAAAACCATAGCCTTGACTAGACGGACCTCGTTGACAGTGTTGTCTCTGTTTTTTAATATGCCGTCTAAGTTGGTCATAACTTTCCTTTCAAGGAATGAGCGTCTTTTAATTTCATGGCTGCAATCACTATCTGCAGTGATTTTGGAGCCCCCCAAAATAAAGTCAGCTACTGTTTCCACTGTTTCCCCATCTATTTGCCAGGAAGTGATAGGACCAGATGCCATGATCTTAGTTTTCTGAATGTTGAGCTTTAAGCCAACTTTTTCACTCTTCTCTCTCACTTTCATCAAGAGGCTCCTTAATTCTTCACTTTCTGCCTTAAGGGTATTAATAGTGGTATTACACATGTACAGATACAGCAAATTCACTGTGCAATTTCTTTGTATTTTAAACGTGACATCTTTTTAAAAGCAAATGATAAATAGAAGTAAGTGACAAAACAAATTTATTTTGGTCTACAGAAAAGAGGTGTAAAAAACACACAAATGTGAAATATTTACTCAATGATGTTGAGAAGAAATTTCTGAAATTAAAAAATGATATTCAGAGATTTCATTTCAAATGAAGTTATACCCATAGCACTATTAGTTTGTGCAACATGATTTAAAAAAAATTAACCTGATACATTTTATCATGAAACACTGAAGGTTTTAATATTCTCTATTTGAGGATCCAAATGAAACTAACCTTTTTCAGGGATATTATTTGTGTACCAGGTACATGGCTAGTCTAGAAATCCAGACATTTTCAGTAAATTAGTATCAAACAAGACTTACTGTTCTTCTTCACTGGAAATGCCTGGCTTGGTTACATGCACTATAGAAATAATACTCCATTAATTTATCCTCATATTGGTTAACTCCAGTCTGATTTGATAAATCTGAGATATAGTCTGGTCACCTGCATATATGCAAGTTGTATGATAAATTTTGATATGCACTCAAAACCATCAGAAGTCAAAAAATTACAAAAACAATTAATTTTTTTATTAATGATGCAAGGAACTTTCAAAAACATGATTCATTGAATGATTACTTATATCAAAACAAAGTACACTTATTAAACATACTACAGAAAACATACTTAGAGTAAGAGAAGAGAAAATTCTTATAAACTCCACTAAGGTTAACATACAGTAGTACCCAGAGTGAAAGCCATCAGTGATGATGCCTTGTGTTCTTCACTAATAAGTTGTATAAATCATATTCATTGCCATAAAAATAATTTCAACTGCATTTTGATTATCATTCNTTTTTTCGCTTGTTTGTTGGCTTTTGGCCACATGATTTGTGAGATTTTAGTGAGTCTGAGTGAACTCCGGGAGATGGTGATGAACAGGGAGGCCTGGCGTGCTGCGATTCATGGGATCGCAAAGAGTCGGACACGACTGAGCGACTGAACTGAACTGAACTGAACAAGGATTGAACTCAGGTGCTCAGCAGTGAGAAGCCGGAGCCCTAACCACTGGATCACCAGGGAATATCCAAGAAAGCTTGTCTCTTGAAAACTATGAGATCTAGGTAACTAGCACTGCTCAGAAAACAGTTGTGATTTTCAAACTGTTAAGTATAACTTTTCCTTAATAATGCTGTTAAGGAAAACATGAAACTGTGAAAGTTGCTGTGTGGGTTTGATTTAAAATGAGGTTAATTTTATTGATGTGTTTGTGGATTCAAGGTTCAATGATCATTTGTCATAATTTTTGTCATAATCTATTCCACAAAGTTTCTAAATAACTGTAGTAATACATTAGCTTTATTTACAGAGGTTCAATCCCCAAGTTCTCACAGATCAGTCTCTTGTGACAACTCAGGAAGGAATGTGAGATAAATGAGTCCCAGTGGTGCTTTCTCATGGAGATGGCATGCAATCTCTTTTCAGGTTCTCCCAGGCTTTCAAATGAAGATCTTGGGAGAAGAAACAAAAAAAAAAAAAAGAAAACTCGCAAATCTCCCAAACTCTCTCTCTACAAGGGAAGATCCCGTTGCTGAGGAATATTTTCCAGGGAACAGCTGCCAGGAGCACTGTCTAAATTGCATGTTTATTTGTAAAGCTCCTGCCTCAACAGCATGCTTATCTCATTTGCAAACTTATTTGTCAAGTTTCTCTCCAGCAGTGAAAAACCTGGCCCCACTACTTTAAAGCCATTTAATTACTTGTTCAGCACCAATATATATGTACAGCCTTTCAGAATTAACTTGGGCCACCATGAGAAACAGATTTATAAACCAGAATGCAAAGTTTATATTCAGTTCCTTTTGTCTGTAATTTTACAATGACTAATCAAAGAATCATTTTCCAAAGTTACTCATGACAATAAGTCTCCCATCTTAACTGTGATTATGTCATACATCCATAATACAGTTAAATACATTTGTATGCAATTTTTCCTGGCATTGTCTGACAATTTCACTGACATTTATATATACATATATAATTTAGTCTTTGCAATGTGCAGCTCTATGAATTTATGATAATTGCAGAGAGTTAAATAACAACCCCCTAGGTAACATGCAGAACAGTTCCTTCACCTTAAAAATTCCCTTAATGTCTCTCCTAGTCAAATACTCTCCCTACCCCAAAACTTTGATCAACTGAACTGAACTTTTTCTCCTAAAGTTTAGGAAATGGAAAGATAAGCCTTTCCCTGGGAAGAGCCCTTGATGACACACATATATATATATATAAAACCAATGCTGAAATAGCTTTATAAAAACTCAATCCTAACAAGTTGTGATTAATAACTCCTCTTTATGGTCACTTGAATTCAACTAATGTATTTGCATGCAGGGATTTATACAAAAGATTTCTACTTAGTTAATTTTTCAACAGCCCTATACCAAGTAGAAGTCAAGCCATTTTACAGTGAAACATAAATGAGATCAGAACATTTTTCCAACTGCATTGACCATGTTTGTAATTTAAAATAAAATACAGAGTAATTATGTACTTAGTAATCCTGATTGATGCTGACAAATCGTGATCATGTCAAGCTGTGAAATGCAAGGATTTGCTGCTTTTCCTGTTCACTGAAACACGTATGTTAATGCATCGTGTACAAACAGTGTTAGATACACTCCCCTGCAGCCATTATATTAAAGTCCAAAGTTATTTCATAGAAAACTACACGGTAAAATTTATATTAAAAATCACTGTACAAAGCAGACAAATCCGTCACTGTATCCTCACAAAGCATATGCAGGATAGTCTGGTCATCCATCATTAATCCAGAATCCATAAGGATGCAAACTCCTCCCTGCTTGGGGCCTCACAGTTTACATCAAAAGTTTTACTGATCCTCTCATTTATGTCATTTATGTTCACTATGTGTAACTGAGGTTGTGTTTTTCACCTCCTATCTGAAACCTCTGCAAGATACAATTAAAGTGGCTGGTGAATTCTCAGTTGATTGCTGGATGCCCTAAATTATGGAGAAGGCCAGAAAGAAAAACACCAATACAGTATACTAACGCATAGATATGGAATTTAGGAAGATGATAACAATAACCCTGTATGCAAGACAGCAAAAGAGACACAGAGGTATAGAACAGTCCTTTGGACTCTGTGGGAGAGGGAGAGGGAGAGGGTGGGATGATTTGGGAGAATGGCATTGAAACATGTATATTATCGTATGAGAAACGAATCGCCAGTCCAGGTTCAATGAATGATACAGGATGCTCGGGGCTGGTGCACTGGGATGACTCAGAGGGATGGTACGGGGAAGGAGGAGGGAGGGGGCTTCAGGATGGGGAAAACATGTACACCCGTGGCAGATTCATGTCTATGTATGGCAAAATCAATACAGTATGGACTGTAGCCTACCAGGCTGCTCCCTCCATGGGATTCTCCAGGCAAGAGTACTGGAGTGGGTTGCCATTTCCTTCTCCAGGGGAGCTTCCCGACCCAGGGATCGAACTCAGGTCTCACTCATTCCAGGCAGACGCTTTAACCTCTGAGCCACCAGGGAAGCCCTATTGTAAGGTAATAGCCTCCAATTAAAATAAATAAATTTATACTAAAAAAAANACTTGGACCACCATGAGAAACAGATTTATAAACCAGAATGCAAAGTTTATATTCAGTTCCTTTTGTCTGTAATTTTACAATGACTAATCAAAGAACCATTTTCCAAAGTTACTCATGACAATAAGTCTCCCATCTTAAGTGTGATTATGTCATACATCCATAATACAGTTAAATACATTTGTATGCAATTTTTCCTGGCATTGTCTGACAATTTCACTGACATTTATATATACATATATAATTTAGTCTTTGCAATATGCAGTTCTATGAATTTATGATAATTGCAGAGAGTTAAATAACAACCCCCTAGGTAACATGCAGAACAGTTCCTTCACCTTAAAAATTCCCTTAATGTCTCTCCTAGTCAAATACTCTCCCTACCCCAAAACTTTGATCAACTGAACTGAACTTTTTCTCCTAAAGTTTAGGAAATGGAAAGATAAGCCTTTCCCTGGGAAGAGCCCTTGATGACACACATATATATATATATAAAACCAATGCTGAAATAGCTTTATAAAAACTCAATCCTAACAAGTTGTGATTAATAACTCCTCTTTATGGTCACTTGAATTCAACTAATGTATTTGCATGCAGGGATTTATACAAAAGATTTCTACTTAGTTAATTTTTCAACAGCCCTATACCAAGTAGAAGTCAAGCCATTTTACAGTGAAACATAAATGAGATCAGAACATTTTTCCAACTGCAGTGACCATGTTTGTAATTTAAAATAAAATACAGAGTAATTATGTAATTTGCTAAGCATTATTCATGTTAGTTCATATAATCCTGATTGATGCTGACAAATCGTGATCATGTCAAGCTGTGAAATGCAAGGATTTGCTGCTTTTCCTGTTCACTGAACCACGTATGTTAATACATCGTGTACAAACAGTGTTAGATCCACTCCCCTGCAGCCATTATATTAAAGCCCAAAGTTATTTCATAGAAAACTACACGGTAAAATTTATATTCAAAATCACTGTACAAAGCAGACAAATCCGTCACTGTATCCTCACAAAGCATATGCAGGATAGTCTGGTTATCCATCATTAATCCAGAATCCATAAGGATGCAAACTCCGCTCTGCTTGGGGCCTCACAGTTTACATCAAAAGTTTTACTGATCCTCTCATTTATGTCATTTATGTTCACTATGTGTAACTGAGGTTGTGTTTTTCACCTCCTATCTGAAACCTCTGCAAGATACAATTAAAGTGGCTGGTGAATTCTCAGTTGATTGCTGGATGCCCTAAATTATGGAGAAGGCCAGAAAGAAAAACACCAATACAGTATACTAACGCATAGATATGGAATTTAGGAAGATGATAACAATAACCCTGTATGCAAGACAGCAAAAGAGACACAGAGGTATAGAACAGTCCTTTGGACTCTGTGGGAGAGGGAGAGGGAGAGGGTGGGATGATTTGGGAGAATGGCATTGAAACATGTATATTATCGTATGAGAAACGAATCGCCAGTCCAGGTTCAATGAATGATACAGGATGCTCGGGGCTGGTGCACTGGGATGACTCAGAGGGATGGTACGGGGAAGGAGGAGGGAGGGGGCTTCAGGATGGGGAAAACATGTACACCCGTGGCAGATTCATGTCTATGTATGGCAAAATCAATACAGTATGGACTGTAGCCTACCAGGCTGCTCCCTCCATGGGATTCTCCAGGCAAGAGTACTGGAGTGGGTTGCCATTTCCTTCTCCAGGGGAGCTTCCCGACCCAGGGATCGAACTCAGGTCTCACTCATTCCAGGCAGACGCTTTAACCTCTGAGCCACCAGGGAAGTCCTATTGTAAGGTAATAGCCTCCAATTAAAATAAATAAATTTATACTAAAAAAAAATTACAGAGAAGGCAACAGAAATTGCTCTATATTGGAAAAATAAAGATAATTCCATAGTTCCATTTTCTCCCTCATCAACCCCTCCCACAAACCCAATAAAAACTGTTTCCATGTAGAGAATTATTGTTTCTATAAACATGCTGTCTTTGTCCATTCAAGCTATCATAACAAAGTACTGGTAAAATGAGTGGTTTCTAACAATAGAAAGTTATTTTCTCACAATCTGGGGGGCCGGTAAGTCCAAGATCAAGGTCCTGATCAATTTGGTTCTTTGTAGGAACTCTCTTGCTGGATTGTATGTGGCCAGTGGTTTCTAACAATAGAAAGTTATTTTCTCATAATCTGGGGGGCCGGTAAGTCCAAGTTCAAGGTCGTGATCAATTTGGTTCTTGGTAGGAACTCTCTTGCTGGTTGGTGTGTGGCTGCTACCTGACTGTGCTCACTTCACATGGCCTCNGAGAATTATTGTTTCTATAAACATGCTGTCTTTGTCCATTCAGGCTATCATAACAAAATACTGGTAAAATGAGTGGTTTCTAACAATAGAAAGTTATTTTCTCATAATCTGGGGGGCCGGTAAGTCCAAGTTCAAGGTTGTGATCAATTTGGTTCTTGGTAGGAACTCTCTTGCTGGTTGGTATGTGGCTGCTACCTGACTGTGCTCACGTCACATGGCCTCTTCTGTGTGTGTTTGTGTATCAGAGAGTGTGATGTTTGTGTGTGTTTATGTGTAAAGAGAGAACAAGCTAGTGTCTCTCCTTATAAGGCCACTGATTTATCATGAGGATCCCATTCTCATTGTCGCTTCTAACCCTACCTACCTCCCTAAGGACCATCTGCAAATATCATCACATTGGGTTTGGGCGCTTGATCTATGAATTTGGGGAGGATACAATTCAGTTTACAGCAGACACATTGTTTCCAAGTAAATTTTAAAACCATCTTCTATCTGTACACCCTTGTTGTAGACACAGAAGAGCTAAGAACGCTCTCTGGGAGAGTGTTCTTTAGACTAGGTCACCAAGGAAATCACGTAATGATGGAGAGAGACAACCTAAAGAGAAAATGTACACTTCATGAACTGTCTCTTATACACATCTCAAAGCAGACAAATCCGTCACTGTATCCTCACAAAGCATATGCAGGATAGTCTGGTTATCCATCATTAANGGAATGATGGAGAGAGACAACCTAAATAGAAAATGAGCACTTCATGAGCATTTCACAGAATAGGGCAATGATGTTCAGAGATAGATTCTTGGAGGAGTTATATGTTTATTTCTTGGAAAGAAATGTAGTTAGAAAATTAACAAGGTAATTTTTATCTTTCTTCCAAGGATAGATTTAAATTCTTTTGTTGAACAACAACCACCTAACAGTTAAAGCAACAAATAAATAAGAGCATTTCAAAAACTAGAAAATCTCAGGGAATGATACAAATGCAGACCTGTACACCTGAAGTTCTTCAAAACAGAATAATAATGCTAACTGATCTCCAGCCGCCTTGGGACCCCTTTGGGGTGTGGGCTCTAAGCTTTCTGATTATTTTACTTGCCTCCTACTCTAAGTAAGAAAGAGCCCTGGGGATATGTCAGTGACAAAACCTTGCAGCTTGCTGCTCCCCAGACCTATTTGGAGAAGAAATAGGAACACAGTCTGCCCAGGTATAGTTTAGAAGAGTATATTGAAAAATTGGGATACAAATGACAGTTTTAAAATGAATTAGAATAGAATAAATTTTAGAATAAAATATTTTGGATAACATTTTGGAAACAAGGGAAAGAATATTTTCTTTAATCTTATTTCAGTTACGCAGACGTGGTATTATATAAAATGCATTTTTAATAGTTTGGGATGAAAAATATTTGAAATCTCAAATACTTTGAGATTTCAAATATTCAAAAATTTTGAATAGAGATAGAATCTATTCAAACATTTAGACAAGTTAGGCACTTAACTGATTAGATTGTAAACTATGTCAAGACTCCCTTCTATTTTAGCAAATCTAGTCATTTTACCTAGAATGAGAGATAAGCACATTAAATTAAATCATCATTGTGACTCTTACTATATTTGATACAAATAAAAGTATGAATTATGAACGGTACATAAATTGAAATAGCATGAAAAAGTTAATATTTAATTCATTATCACCAAGGATGTAGAAGGGCTGTCTCTTATACACANGAATGAGAGATAAGCACATTAAATTAAATCATCATTGTGACTCTTACTATATTTGATACAAATAAAAGTATGAATTATGAATGGTACATAAATAGCATGAAAAAGTTAATATTTAATTCATTATCACCAAGGATGTAGAAGGGCCTATATTAAGAAATGATTAAAGAATTCATGACTCCCACCCATGGAGTAGATAATCTGTCAAAAGAAGAAATATAGAAACAAATGGAAATCATAAATTATATGTAAATAAATTATGTATAAAATGTTTCCAGAACATAAAAACGAAAACTGGTAAGCAACAGAGGAACTGGAATTTAAAGAATTCTCTTCTCAGGAAAGGTTGAGTTTTGATAGGCTTTGAAGAATAAATAAGATTTTTTCTTCCAACTTTTTAATTACCATTCACCTGGTAGAGATAAGTATAGGATAAAACACACAGGAAGTAGGGAAAAATGGAAAGATACTGTAATTGAGGATTGCAAAATAATTCTGTGTGTTGACTGCAGCATAAGAGATGTGAGTATATAAAATCTGAATATAAAATATCATGAGTTAGATCATAAAAGATCATATATAATATACTTTCAAATATATTGTCAAATATATACATGTGCTACCTTTAAGATAAGATAAAATGGCATACCAAAGCATGTTTAGTTGCTAAACAATGAACTCTTAGCTGCTGTCTTGGAACTAGTAAACCAAAATACTTGCTTAATTATTTCAAAGTGGAATTCATGTATTCGTGGGACCACTAACTAGGCTTTTAAAGACTCTGATGACTTGCTTCATGTATTGATCAATACATCAAAAATTATCTTCTTCCCATAGAAAGCTGTAGAAACATCCACACATGCACACTTTAAAATTATTTTTGATTTTGATAAAACAGGCACCACTTTAAACTAGGAAATTGAGGAACAAACTGAATTTTTGACATACTAAAGTTAATGTATTTTGAGGATGACAGAGCATTCAAATAAAGATCTCCCAATTTCATTCAGGGTTCTTAAATAAAGATCTCCCAATTTTATTCAGGGTTCTTTCTGCTGTGCCTTGCTTGGCATAGATCTCAATGGAATGGCATTTTTCAACATTTATCTGTTAGAATATCAATTGTTCATTACTGAGACTCTATTGTATTTTTTTCTCATATATAAAATAGAAAAAGTGAAATAAAATAGAAAATTTACGTTGACTTTTAAATTTTTATTGGAGCTTATTTTTTATTGATTTACAATATTGTAATTTCTGCTGAACAGCAAAATGACTCAGTTATNTCATTCAGGGTTCTTTCTGCTGTGCCTTGCTTGGCATAAATCTCAATGGAATGGCATTTTTCAACATTTATCTGTTAGAATATCAATTGTTCATTACTGAGACTCTACTGTATTTTTTTCTCATATATAAAATAGAAAAAGTGAAATAAAATAGAAATTTTACGTTGACTTTTAAATTTTTATTGGAGCTTATTTTTTATTGATTTATAATATTGTAATTTCTGCTGAACAGCAAAATGACTCAGTTATACATATACATCTATCCAATCTTTTGTAGCTACTTTTCCATTTTGGAGTATTGGGTAGACCACCCGCATTATAAGGTAGATGCTTGTTAGCTTTCTAACGGTGAGCAGGCTGCTGCGCCAGAAGAACGCTGGTCTGAAAGCCCTGTGCGGACGACAGGCTGTCTGAGCTTATTTCAGTCGCTTTATTTCTCAGCGTTTCTTCCCTGCCTATAAGATGGGAATATAAGAAGCAAAGCAGGACGTCCCCCATGGTCCAGTGGTTAAGAATCCACCTGCCAATGCAGGGCACATGGGTCTGATCCCTGGTCCAGGAAGACCCCGCATGCCACGGGGCAGCTAAGCCCAGGTGACGCGGCTGCTGAGCCCGCGCTCTGCAACACGGAGAGCCAGCGGCACGAGAAGCCTGGCGCCACACAGAGGGGCAGCCCGGCCACTGCCGGCTGAGCACGCCCCAGCGCACTGAGGAAGACCGGGGCAGCCAAATTAAAAAATTATATTTTTTAAAAGAAATGAAGCGCCAGTCTATGTTCAATGCAGAATACCGGATGCTTGGGGCTGGTGTACGGGATGATCCGGGGAGGTGGGGTGGGGAGGGAGCTGGGAGGGGGCTTCGGCATGGGGAGATCGTGTACACCTGTGGATGATTCATGTCAATGTATGGCAAAACCAAT
>SJYW01004703.1:0-12490 GCA_006410735.1 Raphicerus campestris | reverse complement strand
AGTCCTTCATAAAGTGGCCCATTTTCAGCATTTGCATTTGTGAAGACCATGTAGCAATCAACGGTGGCCTCCCTGCAATAAGTACTGATATTAAATAGATGGATAGAGCGTGCTGTTCATTGCTGTCAGCACTGCAACAATGTGGGGCTTGTATCACATACGCAAGTCTGTCAGAGTGATGTCCTTGCAGGGGGTTCATTTTCCTTTATATTATTAATGTTAAGATATTTTTGATAAAAGCAATAGCTTTATTGTTTTGAAAAAATAATGTCCAATCTTAAACAACATAAGAGCTTTGAGCAAAGAGTCAGTGTGGACCGAATCCTATCTACAGCTGTTGATTTCATAAAATGCACTTGATTTGGGAGAGATAAATATGTCTCTCCTATAAAACATCTCTGTTTTCTCTTTGTCCCATCACCAGACTCAAGGATGCTAGCACATTTACCGTTAGCATTTTCATGTGGATAATACCAATGGCTTTAAAGGATATTAAGACTTGAATTTAATTAAGTTGGATTTCATTATCCTCTCTTCATCCAGACATAGTGAAGACACATGATCCAGATAAATTGCACTGAGGTGACAGAATTTGTTCTCGTGGGCCTCACGGATCAAGAGGAGTTGAAGATGCCCCTCTTTGTCCTGTTCTTATCCATCTACCTCTTCACAGTAGCAGGCAACCTGGGTCTGATCATAGTCATCAGAACAGATTCAAGACTCCACACACCAATGTACTTCTTTCTTAGTAACTTGGCTTTTGTTGATTTCTGTTATTCTTCTGTCATTACACCCAAAATGCTGGGCAATTTCTTGTACAAACAAAATGTTATCCCTTTCAACGGATGTGCTGCCCAGCTGGGCTGTTTCCTGGCCTTCATGACCGCCGAGTGTTTGCTCCTGGCTTCCATGGCCTATGACCGGTACGTGGCCATCTGTAACCCTCTCCTCTATATGGTCGTAATGTCCCCAGGCATCTGCGTTCAGCTTGTGGCTGTCCCCTATGGCTACAGCTTCCTGGTTGCCCTACTTCATACCATCCTCACCTTTCACCTCTCCTACTGCCATTCCAATATCATCAATCATTTCTATTGCGACGACATGCCTCTCCTCAGGCTCACGAGCTCGGACACTCACTCCAAGCAGCTGTGGATCTTTGCCTGCGCTGGTCTCATGTTCCTTTCGTCCCTTCTGGTTGTCTTTGTCTCCTACATGTACATTGTTTCTGCGGTCCTGAAGATGCGCTCCGCTGCAGGCAGGCGCAGGGCTTTTTCCACCTGTGGCTCCCACGTGCTGGCAGTCACCATATTCTATGGGACCCTCATCTTTATGTACTTACAGCCAAGTGCTAATCATTCCCTTGACACAGATAAGATGGCCTCTGTCTTCTATACAGTGATCATCCCCATGTTGAACCCTTTACTCTATAGCCTGAGGAATAAGGAAGTGAAAGCTGCCCTGAAAAAAGTAATCATGAACAGAAACCAGGCTTTTATGCTCATGAAATTAAGAAAGTGACTTGAATGAATAAAAACGGAATTTTCTTCATAGTCTGATTTTTTTCTCTTAAGCTACCAAAATGCCTATTCTTAATACTGGATTTCTACATGTATGTTCATTGTGCAATAAAATTTTCTAAAGATTTTCACTTAGAATGAGATTTCAGATATAAAAGTGCCCATTAGAATTTTTTGCCAGTTCTCTCATTTTCAAATGAAATTATATTAAAAAAATAATTTTTTGTTCCATAAGAATTTATATCAATGTTTTTTATTTCTCAAATGAATAATTATATAATAAACTATTATCTGGATATGGATATATAACTAGTTATAGGACAAAGGTTTCACCTTTCCTCTACTTTAAAATCCCTGGTTCAGGATTCTCCAGTTCCATTAATCATATCCCATATGAAGAACAAAGATGAACATTGTACTTCTTTCCCTGATTTTCTAGATTCTTAGAAAAAAATAACATTATAAAACTATTCCATAAATCAAGTATACCCAATAAAAATAATTTTAAATTAATGAATGGATGAATAAAACTGCTCCATATTTATACATTTAACAAATTGTCTTTATTTATTTTTCAAATTGTCTTTGTTCAGAAGAATAATACATCTGAAGCTTACCTTAGTCACTGATTTAACATGGCCTGTCATCTGGTTTGATCTCTGAAGACTAATTTTTAAGTAAACTTTTTTTTGTAAAGCCTATGAGATCTTGTTATATTTTTTCAAGGTATCTAAAAAAGGTGTAACTCAAGAATGGAATCCCAGGGGTATCATACAGTCTAAATTAATATACACAAAATAATTTAAAAATCATAGATCATTTTCCAGTAGCAAAGATCCAATGCAATTATACTGGGCAGATCTCAGGTAAGCTGGTCATCACTGGATAAAGTATAGCTTATAATATGATGAGCAGACTAGGCAATGCAGCCTAGCTTGGAAAAGAACACATGCCTTGTAGTCAGAGGATGGACTTGAACTGTGTGGAGGCTTCCTGTAGCTTATTTGTCAATTAAATAAGGACAGCTTTACAAAATTTGGAGTCTTCTAAAATATTGAATACACAAAAGAGTAATAATAAATCATAAGCATTTGCACATCATCACTCTTTCTAAAGAACCTTAACTCTATTTCCAACTATACTACACATGAGAGGCCAATTTATAAATGAGGATTAACATAGATAACAGATAACTGTGATATAGATAGATAGATATAGATATACAGGTATGCATATATAATTTCAGAAAAGTGTGATGATAATTGAACAGTTTGCAATTACACAGAAAATGGTTTTGAGTTTGTAATTTGCATATAATTTTAATATATATTAATGAATGATTATATGTATATGTGTGTGTGTGTGTGTGTGTGTGTGTGTGTGAGTGTTCAGTTGCTCAGTTATGTCTGACTGTTTGCAATCCAATGGACAGTAGCCCACCAGGCTGCTCTGTCCATGGAACTGTCCTGGCAAGAGTACAGGAGTGTGTTGTCATTTCCTACTCCAGTGGATCCTCCTGACCAAATAATCGAATCTGTATCTCCTGCATCTCCTGAGCTGGCAGGCGGATTCTTTATCACTAGCACCACCTGTAAAGACCATATGTGTGAGAGTGTGTGTGTGTGTATGCCATTTGAATGTTTAATGAAACATAACCAGAGAAAGGTAATATAGTACACATTTTGGTGACTTAATCTACAGTTCTCAAAAGTTTCTTTTTTTGTCTTTTCTTTAAACACATTTATCCACCATTTGAACATTTCAGTGGTTCCTGCAGCAAATTTTGAGTCTCTATTCTATATACTCAAAGCCTGTCATTAATGTCTTTGTATTCACACTGTCCTGTCTTGGCAAGATGGAGCTTTTACCAGGACACAGCTCTTCAATTAAAGAGCATAGATTCCTTGGTGTCTGAAAGCCTGAATCTGAATGCTAGGTCTGACCTTTGAGGAGTTAAAACATCGCAGACATTTATGAATGCCTCCATCTCCTCAATACTGTTAAGGTGAAACGGATAGCAAAGCCTAAATCTATTGTCATGAGATCAAGACTACAGATGAATTCCTTTTCTAAATGTCATTCTACCAAAAAATAATGTGAAACTATGAATTTGACTTAAACATAAATAGCATGAATATATAAGATGAATATAGAAATTTAATATTGCTAAGCTCAATATTAAATTAGGCTTTATGTTTAGATGTTTTGTTTATCCTGTGAAGTGGAATTCTGAAAATTGTTTTCACTTTTCCTTGAAGTTTCACATTTTTGTGAAAATTATGCTATAATTTTTATTACATAGCATTCTTCTATCTGTTGTAATAGAAGACATTGTCACAATCATAAAAAATCCAGTATTATCTTTTCACCAAACAAATTGGTTTAGACACACGTTCATACTTTATGTGTAACTATATTTCACCTTTTCCTTCATCGCATTGGCTAGTACATTAAGAAAAATATTTAGTAAGAGTCATGATTGTCTTAATTCTAGTTGAAATGCCTTGTGTTTCATCTTAATATATTACTCTTAATATATTCACGGTCATCTCTTTAACTCTTGAAATATTTATCCGCTATACTACCTATGATGCTGGAATTTTGTATACATGATATCCTATATTTTAATTCAAGATACTCTGTCTTCCTTAACAAATATCCTGACTACTGAGTGTGTTGAAATTCTTGCCTGCAGCAGATCCCTTCAAATTCAAAGCAGGCAGCACTGAAGTCTGAGCACGGCCCGTTGGCCACCGAGGATCTATCTTCCCAATACGGTCACCATAAAATAAGCATGAGCGAAGCCCTCAGTCCACAGTGTGAAAGATTATCTGCAAGGGACGTTCTGCAGATAACAGTATGATATGCTTCTATATACAATTCATGGCCAAACACAATAATTCAAGAGTGACTGAATTCATCCTCTTGGGACTCACAGACAGTCCTGAGCTTCAAGCCCTTCTTTTTGGAATCTTTTTGGTGATCTACTTAATTAGCGTCACGGGTAATCTTGGATTAATCATGCTAATTCGTGTCAGTCCTCAGCTTCATACAGCTATGTATTATTTCCTCAGCCACCTAGCTTTTGTTGATTTTTGCTATACCTCCTCGGTCACTCCTAACACTCTGGTGAACTTCCTCCAAGAAACTAAAAGGATATCCTTACCTGCTTGTGCCACTCAGCTGTTTTGCTTTATCATGTTTGTGGTTTGTGAATTTTATATGCTCTCAGTCATGGCTTATGACAGGTATGTGGCCATTTGTAATCCTTTACTCTATACCATTGTCGTGAACAAAAGGGTCTGTATTCAGATGGTGCTTAGCACATATCTATATAGCTTTTTCGTGGGACTCCTACAAGCAGTTCTTACATTCCACTTACCCTTCTGTCATTCAAACATAATAAATCACTTCTACTGTGATGATGTCCCCTTGGTTGCCCTGGCCTGTCATGAAACCCATCACAAATATATCAAAAAGTTGCTGTTGTTCACAGTTGCTGGGTTCAATATCTTTTTCTCTCTTTTTATTGTCCTTGTCTCCTATGTGTTCATTCTATTTGCCATTCTAAGGATTAAATCAGCTGAAGGCAGAAAAAAGGCATTTTCCACTTGCGCTTCCCACTTGACTTCCATCACTATATTTTATGGTCCGATCATCTTCATGTATATGCAGCCAGAAACAAGCCATTCCCTGCATACTGATAAAATATCTTCTGTATTCTATATAGTGGTAATTCCCATGCTAAATCCTCTCATATACAGCCTGAGGAACAAGGAAGTAAAAAATGCTTTGAAGAGAACTATGGAAAAAGTGTATTCCACAATAATATAAGTGATCCATGCTTTAACTGAAAGCCTTCATTTTAGGATGCCCCCCCAAAAGCAAATAAGCAAAAAACAAATAGTTTTCTGCGTGATCATGCCTTTAGTAACATGCTTTCTAACACTGCAATATTTAAAAAGGGAAAGTGATAGTGTTGTCTCAGTCCTATCCAACTATTTGCTACCCCATGGACTGTAACCTGCCAGGCTCCTCTGCCCAAGGAATCCTCCAGGCAAGAAGACTGGAGTGAGTTCCCTTCCCTTCTCCTGTGGATCTTCCTGACACAGGGATGGAGCCAACCTCCCGCACTGCCAGCAGATTCTTTACCATCTGAGCCACCAAGTGAAAGTTAACATTAATACAGAAGATACATGTAGTTGCTAATTTTATTTTTATTATTTTGTAAATTATAACTCCTGTGAATGCTGAATATGCATTGGAAAGACTGATGCTGAAGCTGAAGCTCCAATATTTTTGGCCAACTGATGTGAAGAGCTGNTCTCAGTCATGGCTTATGACAGGTATGTGGCCATTTGTAATCCTTTACTCTATACCATTGTCGTGAACAAAAGGGTCTGTATTCAGATGGTGCTTAGCACATATCTATATAGCTTTTTCGTGGGACTCCTACAAGCAGTTCTTACATTCCACTTACCCTTCTGTCATTCAAACATAATAAATCACTTCTACTGTGATGATGTCCCCTTGGTTGCCCTGGCCTGTCATGAAACCCATCACAAATATATCAAAAAGTTGCTGTTGTTCACAGTTGCTGGGTTCAATATCTTTTTCTCTCTTTTTATTGTCCTTGTCTCCTATGTGTTCATTCTATTTGCCATTCTAAGGATTAAATCAGCTGAAGGCAGAAAAAAGGCATTTTCCACTTGCGCTTCCCACCTGACTTCCATCACTATATTTTATGGTCCGATCATCTTCATGTATATGCAGCCAGAAACAAGCCATTCCCTGCATACTGATAAAATATCTTCTGTATTCTATATAGTGGTAATTCCCATGCTAAATCCTCTCATATACAGCCTGAGGAACAAGGAAGTAAAAAATGCTTTGAAGAGAACTATGGAAAAAGTGTATTCCACAATAATATAAGTGATCCATGCTTTAACTGAAAGCCTTCATTTTAGGATGCCCCCCTCAAAAGCAAATAAGCAAAAAACAAATAGTTTTCTGCATGATCATGCCTTTAGTAACATGCTTTCTAACACTGCAATATTTAAAAAGTGAAAGTGATAGCGTTGTCTCAGTCCTATCCAACTATTTGCCACCCCATGGACTGTAACCTGCCAGGCTCCTCTGCCCAAGGAATCCTCCAGGCAAGAAGACTGGAGCGAGTTCCCTTCCCTTCTCCTGTGGATCTTCCTGACACAGGGATGGAGCCAACCTCCCGCACTGCCAGCAGATTCTTTACCATCTGAGCCACCAAGTGAAAGTTAGCATTAATACAGAAGATACATGCAGTTTCTAATTTTATTTTTATTATTTTGTAAATTATAACTCCTGTGAATGCTGAATATGCATTGGAAAGACTGATGCTGAAGCTGAAGCTCCAATATTTTTGGCCAATTGATGTGAAGAGCTGATTCGCTGGAAAAGACCCTGATGCTTGTAAAGATTGAAGGCAGTAAGATAAAAGAACGACAGAGGATGAGATGGTTGGATAGCATCCTCAACTCAATGGACGTGNACTGATGTGAAGAGCTGATTCACTGGAAAAGACCCTGATGCTTGTAAAGATTGATGGCAGTAAGATAAGAGAACGACAGAGGATGAGGTGGTTGGATAGCATCCTCAACTCAATGGATGTGAGTCTGAGCAAACTCCAGGAGATAATGAAGGACAGGGAAGCCTGGAGTGCTATGGTTTGTAGGGTCGCAAAGGGTTGGACACGGTTAATGATTGAACTACAACAGCAATATTGAAAGATATGAGGTTGCAAATAGTGGGTTAAATTTTCTTTTGTAGATCACTCTTTTTTTATAGTGGAATTTTGACTTGAATTCTTCCATTCANCTATAGGGTCGCAAAGGGTTGGACACGGTTAGTGATTGAACTACAACAGCAATATTGAAAGATATGAGGCTGAAATGAGTTCAGTTGCAAATAGTGGGTTAAATTTTCTTTTGTAGATCACTCTTTTTTTATAGTGGAATTTTGACTTGAATTCTTCCATTCGTAAATTTTACATGATAAAAAATCATATTGTCTTTAGATTACTAAAGCAGTTTTTATTATTAGTATGGTACAAAACACCATGCACACACACATACACGCACACACACACACACACACACCACACACACACACACACACACACACACACAGAGTAAGAAGAATCTGAAAAGAACTGTTGATTCTAAAACGCTAACACGGACACTGATATCAACACTGGCAGAAAATCTGACTTACAAAGACTGAAACAGCACGTCGGATTTTAACAGGGGAAGCATGTCCTTCTGCAAAGAGTAAGGTCTATATGTCCAATAATATAGTTGATTTGCCAATTTTTACTGAAGTTATTTGGTCTTTGAAGAATGTCCTTGCTTTGAGTAACATACACCTATGACCATATGAAAACCATTACACTGAATATATAAACTGCCTAGGAGAATATATTTATTTTAACAAGACTAACAAGCAGAATATATATTTCCATTTATTTTGTCTTTAATTTTATTCATAAATGTCATTGATTTCTGAGAAAATTCTTTGGCTAGATTTATTCCCAGACATTTTATTCTTTTTATTCAATTGTTAATGAGATTGTTTTCTTAATTCTTCTGATGATTCATTATCACTATATAGAAATAGATTTTTATTTATTAAATTTGTGTCCAACAACTTTATTCATTGGTGAGTTCTCTCAGTATTTTGGTGACCTCTTGGAATGTTTTATACAGAATATCATATCATCTGCCACTGTTCCTTTTAAAAAGAAGATATTTCATTGGGGGTTTTTGCATCTATGTCCATTATGGATATTAACCTGTAATTATCTCTTTTGGTACTGTCTTTATATGGTTTTGGTATCAAGGTAATACCTTTTTTGTAAAATGAGGTTGCAGGAAATGCAAATTAAAACCACAATGAGATATTGCCTCACATCTGTCAGAATGACTATTACCAAAAATGTAACAAATAGAAAATGCTGCCAATAAAATAAAGAGGATGCCCTTGTGCACTGTTGATACAGCAACTACTAAAAAGAGTAGGAGACGCCTCAAAAAACTAATAGTAGATATCATGTGATCAGAACTCCACTCCTGGGTATGTTTCTAAAGGAGAGAAGACGGCAATGTGAAAAGATACATACACCTTTATGTTCACTGCAGAATTATTTACAATAACTGATTTATGAAAGTATCATAAATATCCATCAAAGAAAATGGAATTTTACTCAGCCATTAAAAAAAAGAACAAAATCCTGTCATTTGTGATAATGTGGGTTAACCTAAGGAGTATTATGCTAAGTGAAATGTCAGATAGAAAAAGACAAACACCATATAATTCAACCGTCATGTGAAATCTAAAAAAACACATGATAAAACAGAGAATAAGTAGTTTCTTGAAGAAAGTGGAGTGGGGAGGTGTGTGAACTAGGTGAGAGACCTTAAGAAGTACAAACTTCTAGATACAAAATAAATGAGTCACTGTCTGAAATGCAGCCAGCATGGGGAATGTGATCAATTACACTGCAATGCATGTGCATGGTAACAGACAGTAACGAGACAATCGTGGGGACTGTAAAGAGTATTCAGTCACTATGTTGTGCAGATGGAACCAGCGTAGAGCTGTAGGTCAGCTATTTTGTTATCGTTGTTCAGTTGCCTAGTTGTGCCCGACTCTTTGTGATCCCTTCATTGCAACTCCCCAGGCTTCCCCGTTCCTCACCATCTCCTGGAGTCGGCCCAAGTTCAAGTCCATTGCATCAGTGATGCCATCCAGCCATCTCATCTTCTGATGCCCTCTTCTCCTTCTTCCCTCAATCTTTACTCAAATCAGTGACTTTTCTGATGAGTCAACTATTTGCATCAGTTCAGTTCACTTCAGTCACTCAGTCATGTCTGACTCTTTGCATCCCCGTGGACTGTGTCATGCCAGGCTTCCCTGTCCATCACCAATTCCCAGAGCTTGCTCAAACTCATGCCCATCAAGTCGATGATGTCACACAACCATCTCATCCTCTGTCGTCCACTTCTCCTCCTGCCTTCAATCTTTCCCAGCATCAGGGTCTTTTCAAATGAGTCAATTCTTTGCATCAGGTGGCCAAATTACTGGAGCTTTAGCTTCAGTATCAGTCCCTCCAATGAATAACCAGGACTGAGTTCCTTTAGGATGGATAGGTTTGATCTCCTTGCAGTCCAACGGACTCTCAAGAGTCTTCTCCAACACCACAGTTTCAAAGCATCAATCTTTCAGCTCTCAGCTTTTCTTATGGTCCAACTCTCACATCAGATGACCAGAACACTGGAGCTTCAGCTTCAGCATCACTCCTTTCAATGAGTATTCTATAATTCAACTTTAAAAATAAAAAGGAAAGAAAAAGTAGGTGCTGGGGTAAAAGGAAATGAAGGTTATCTCTGAGAATGCAGATTATAGGTGGTGGCTGATTTTTACTTTAGGTTTTTCTGTGTTTATATTTGTGGGCAATGAAAAGTATTGTTTGTATAATTAGAGATAAGGCAATAAATGTTATAAAAAGTAGTATATAAGAATAAAGAGGCATCATGTCTTTGACAATCAAAGAGTTAAAAGAAAAAAAAAGTGTTCTTTAAGGAATATGGGCGAAGGTTGTACCAGAATTCTTTGTAATATATTAGCAAGTTTTCTTGAAACTCTGAATTTATGTCAAAATAAAAAGTTAAACAAGTCATCTAGCATTTGCTATTTAATTTTAATTTAATGCTTTAATTGAATAATATTTTTAACACATTTCTTATTTTGATGTTCTGATTCATAATCCTTTGTAACTTTAAAAAGCCATAACTTCTTGTCAGTAATACTTAAAAGTAATATATCTTTCCTTAAGAAAATAAATAAAACAATTCATGCATCTTCCCTGTTGTGTTAAAAGTTTGTTTTAACACAATTGCCTTTTGCTTTATAAGAGCTTATTACTAAGATTGTAGTTTTCATTTGTCACAATCTGTCACAAAGCAATATATCATACTTTTTAAGAAAACTTTAAATTGCAATTTTGTATAATATTTTTAAATGGCTGTATATTTGTTAGTAACTTTATGATCAGCCTTAAAATTACAGCCAAAGTAATGAATATATCAAGTTCTCTTCTCAAGTATTCAATGCTTTTAAGTTAGGAGGATAAATACAGCTCTTTTAGACTCAGTTTCAGTACTTCATGTTGGGAGGTCAAGTACTTTGCAGGTATGACAGAGGAAAACCAACCTCTGTATCCAGTGTCCTGGCCCAAGCAGAGAAGGCTTAAATCACAGCCACCACCTGTGAGATTCCGGGTCACTTCCACAGATTCCACTGTGCCCGCATCCCTTTGTACTCTGTGCTATGTACTCCTAAGACGGGTCTTCTCAAGTATGTTTCAAGATATTATAGACTCATGGTGATGATCTATAAAAGGTAATTCAAAGCTGAAATAAGTTTTAAAAATGGTTTATGATACAGTCTCTTGCTTGAAGGCACAGCTCCCATTAGCGTAAAAAGAACTGACGTGTTCACATTCTTTATTTATTGAGGTAACGTTGGTTTACAATATTATATGTTTCAAGTGTACAACATTATGTTTCAGCATCTGCACACACACAACACAAGGAAAGGGAGGTTACATATATACGCCTGCGTGTGTGCTCAGCTGTTTCAGTCCTCTCTTTCTGACCCATGGACGGTAGCCACCAGGCTCCTCTGTCCTTGGGATTCTCCAGGCAAGAATACTGGAGTGGGTTGTCATTTCCTCCTCCAGGGGATCTTCCCCACGCAGGGATCCAATCCATGACTCCTGCATCTCCTGCATTGCAGGTATATTCTTTACCACTGGAATAGGCACCCCTTTCCAGCGTTCTCACCTGGAAAATTCCATGGACAGAGGAGCCTGGTGGATTTCATTCCATGGGGTTGCAGAGAACCGGACACAACAGAGCAAACACAGGCAAAATGACAAGAATCCAAAAAACAGGGTGAGGTCAAGCTTCATATAAACCTCAGACATGCTCTTCAGGATCCAACCCAAGCCCCCCCAATTTCCCCCGATTTGTAGTATAGTTGAGAAAGGCAGATGCCTTTTCACGTGAAATTTTTTCAGTGACCTTCCTTGATGCCGCACAACATTAATCCAGTACATCAGGATACGTTATATTGCAGAGACTTCACCTTAGCCCACTTGAAGAAAGTCTAAGACAAATTTATCAGTAACCACTACTTGCTTTCACTGTGTGTGGCCACAAACCCCTCTGTATGCTACTTTCCATGTGGCAGGCTAAACAGCGAGGCCATTGGCAACAGCCCAGGAACCAAAAATACAATAATTAATACATAGTAAGTTTTTTTCCCAAGGAATTAAGAATGTTTCATTTAAAACAAGCTCCTGACAGGCTCCCTGGATATCAGCATCTTCTTGAGGGTGGGTGGGCCCTCTCTAACCCTGCAGACAGGGCAGCTTCAGGAGGCTGGTCATGCTGAGGGCTGGTTGCTGGTTGTGGGCTCCGAGTATTGCCATTTCTCAATCTGGGTGTCATCCCTTCTTCCCATGGCAGACCACGAGTGGGCCAGCGTGTGCTGGGNAGGGCAGCTTCAGGAGGCTGGTCATGCTGAGGGCTGGTTGCTGGTTGTGGGCTCCGAGTATTGCCATTTCTCAATCTGGGTGTCATCCCTTCTTCCCATGGCAGACCACGAGTGGGCCAGCGTGTGCTGGGCATGGCCTGGGAGATTCCAGCTAACAAGCTGACAGACTCTGCTGGGACACTGTCAGGTATTGTCCACGCTCACCTCGCAGACTCCTGGTACAGGCTCCTGAGGGACTCGTGGTCGGGACGCCGAGTCGACTGGCCGTGCCTGCTCACCAGAAAGGCCTGGGGCAGCCCAAGGGCACATCCTCTTGGGTGCCTTTGTCCAAACCTCAGTCAGCTCCCAACTCATAGAATTTTGTTTCTCACTCCTCCTTG
>SJYW01004698.1:0-13420 GCA_006410735.1 Raphicerus campestris | reverse complement strand
CCCCATGGACTGCAGCCTACCAGGCTCCTCGGTCCATGGGATTTTCCAGGCAAGAGTACTGGAGTGGGGTGCCATTGCCCTCTCCCCCAATGCAGGAGACACGGGTTCAATCCCTGATCTGGGAAGACCCCACATGCTGCAGAGCAACTAAGCCCGTGCACCACCACTACCGAGCCTGTACTCTAGAGCCCAGGAGTCACAACTACCAAAGCCCACGTGCCCAGAGCCCATGTTCCACAAGGGAAACCACTGCAACGAGAAGTCCATGCACCTCAACCAGAGACTAGCCCCCACTCGCCGCAACTAGAGAAAAGTCCACGCAGCACTTAGCACAGCCAAAAATAATGAACAAAAGTTAAAAAAAGAAGAAGAGGGATCGACGTCCCCTCCACAATTCCCCTCTGGCCCGGCTGGCCTTGGTGGCTCCTTTGAATGCTAGAATGAAGCAGAAACTAGAATGTAGCCTCCCCTGGGCCCCTGAGAACCCAGCTGCCCTACTATGAGAAGCCGAAGCCTCATGAAGGAAGGATGGGTGCTCCAGGCTGCCAGCATCCCCTGCCAGCCCCGGGAATGAAGCATCTTGGACACCTAGCCCAGACAAGCCTTCAGAAGGCAGCAGCCCCAAGAGCCACATGACTACAACCATGTAACAACTGTACTAAGTGAAAGCACCAGCCAAGGCCAGTCACCCATAGAACCGTGTGTGGTAATAATTGCTGCTTTAGGTCGGTCACTGAGTTCTGGGGTGCCTTGTGACAGCCACTGATAGCTGCAACACGTCCCCATAGGCTCATGAGGACAGGAGCTCTGTTTGTTTCGCTAGGTACTATCACCCCAGCTCCTAGTACAGACACATAGTAGGCACTCAGTAAATGGTGAATGAATGAATGAATTGATTTCAACGAAACAGGACTCTGAATGTCAATTACAGGTGGAAGCAAGGGAAGAGGAAGTGCTTACAGGGCTGTTTATTGTGTGGTAAGTATTGAGTTCAACCATATGAAGTTGCCATCTTTGTGGGTCAAAAATGCCAAATATTGGCAATCTCGAATGGTTCAACCTAACACATGATGGGAGCGATCTGTTCTGCCAACTTCTTCAAAGCAAGAGGAAGAAGGTACACCTACACAGGCTAATCCCTCAGGCTAGTCCCTGAGTCCAAGATATGGGCTTGCGGAACCTATGAGCAAAGAGCGGCAGTAACAAACACTCCATCTTTGCTGCCTATGATGAGAGAATAGTGCGTTTCCCCACCCAAGCCAGGTGCTGCCTCCGCTGGCACCCTGAGTGATGGCGGTCACCTCAGGTACCTTCACATCCTCCCATCCCATCATCACAGTAAGCCAGAGGGGGAGATACAGTTGATATCTCCCCTCTCCAGAGGGGAAAGCCAAGGCTCAGGACCACGCACAATCATGTACACTGGGAAAGGCAGCGCCTGGAATTGAACCCAGGTCTTCTGCCTATAATCTTGACTCTTAGCCACTCCACAGGAGGGCAAAAAAGGGAATGCCTGCGAAAGCGCTGAGCAGGGCACAGCTGGCTGAGACCACTGCCAGAGAAAGGGAGAGGGGACAGGCCCCAGGGGGCCGGGCTGCCCTCGCTGCCAGGTCTGGGAACAGGACATTTCCTACCTTCTCAGCCAGGCTTCTCAAGCTCAGGAGTCAGGACCGTCAGGGCCTCAGCGCTCCCCAGGGCCAGCTGAGAGAGGCTCAGCCTGAGAACACCCGTGAGGGTCTCTTCCCTCTGGCCCCAGTCGCCGCCAGCACGAGAGTCAGAAAGAACCTCAGCAACAACGCTGCCTCTTCTCCTTCCTGGGACCGACCGCGGGGAACAACCCACCATCAAGGGTCCTGGGCACCCTGAAAACCAACCAGGGGCCACTGAGGGTCCCACCTCAGGGGTCTCAGGGCTGAGGACCCACCCAGTAGAGGTGGAAGGCCAGGAGCAGCCCCCACACGCCCAGGATAAGAAAACAAGGGAAGAAGATGAGAGCCGTGAGATACTCCAGAAGCTACAATCACACCCTTTCATCTGTGCTCTCCTTCATTCACCCGAGACGCGTTGATTAGGCACCTATTGTGGGCCAGGCATAACAAACATGTATTTGCAACAACATACAGTCTCTTTCATCTCGGCGGCCTCAAAGCCATACAAGGCCTGGCACAGAAAAGATAGTTAATCAACATGAGGTGGGTGAAAGAGTGCCCAGTGAAGAACTGGAATGCCTCAGGGGAGGTATAGATGGCTAAGCCCTGCAGCCTGGGCTGGGGTCACTCAGCACCCTGGGTTCCAGTCTTAACTCTAGGACCACCCACTTCAGCCCATAAGTGACTCTGACTCCGTCACTTGTCCCACCCAAGGCTGAGTTCCTGTGTGTCAACAAGCCTGATCATGATGGACACGGTCCTCTCCTGCTTCACAAGGTGGAGATGAACGAACGGCCACTGATTCAAGAAGACTTGCGCCTACAGCTACACACAGATACAGGTAAGCCAAGAGCCCTGCAGGGTTCTGAGGAGCTCAGGGAAGGCTGGAGCAGGAACAGATGGGCAGAAGAAGATGTGGGCAAAACTGCAAGACAAAGGTGCCAGGGAGGGGCAAAGAGGGGTGTGAGGGCCAGGATGGTGCCCCATGAGAGTGGGAGGTGGAGAGTCATCCCTGGAGGACAGCCTCCCCATCTCCTACCCCAGTCAGACCTGGACAGGAGACCGCACCACCCATCTCTGCAGAAATCAGCAGACGGTGAATTCTAGGCATGTCCAGGGCTTGATGAGAAAACCCAACTGCACAGGGAGCACCAGGAGAGCCAAGTGTAGAGGAATCAGCAGGGCAGAGGGAACCACGCTGTTCCTGCAGAAAGATGGTTATGAAGCAACGACACACACGGGCAGCAGACAGCTGCAGTCACGTTCCAGGGCCTGATGGGATAATAGAGAAACAACAGAAAGAATTCCAGACTTTGGAGCCAGCACTTCTGGGTTCAAATCCACAGGCATCACTTCATAGCTGGGAGACCCTGCATAAGTCACTTGCCCTCTGAGAAAAATTTTAATGCCATTCAACTGTTTTAACGAGATACGATACACAAAGCCTGACATCCGGCTCACAAGGAAACTTCCGAAAACAGTAGCCACAGTTACTGCCTTATTTTGCTGTCATCATTCAAACACAGGCAGCATCTCTGCTCAGACAGGAGGGTGGAGACACCATGCCACACGCGACTCTGGAAGGAGACCTCACAGGCTCCTGAGGGTGGGGAATGTCAGGGTACACGCACCATGGAAGACACAAAAACGTCCAAAAGAATCCACTGCACCAGGAGAGGAAAATCCTGGTCTTGAGTCCAGGCTCCCCGACTCCACGCTGTGTGACCCTGAGTAAACGACAAGCCCACCTCCTCCAGGAAACAGCGTGACCTCTGCCGAGGGTCTGCCCGGGGGCAGGCAATGTGTACGTGTTTACAATTCACACGCCTGCTTGTCCTGCGCTCTCCCCCTGTACGCGGCTCCAGACCGACTTCACAGTCCAGGCAGGTGTCTACCACTTCCAAAGTGTTTATCCTGGAGCAACATTTTCCTTTAATAGCAAATGCAGGCTCCTGTCCTAACAGCCCGTATGTTTCCTACAAACAGTTTCCCCGGCAGCTCGTTTCCTGAGGGCCAGCGTGGGAGGAAGCACTTTCGGAACCTGGGCACAAGGTCAAACCCCTGGCTGAACCTCGGCACAGCGCTCAGGCCCAGCTTGTAGAGAAGGACACGTCTCCGTGAACACTTTCTCACGCACGCCTGGGCGGGTGGGACGAAAAAAAGGAGGAACTGGGCCGGGGCTGGGCAAGGAGCCTGCCAACCCCAATTAGACACTCTGCTTGTGCATCCGCTGCTGGCCCCAAATTCCACAAGGCAGCCACTATTTATCTTCAGGTTTAAAATATTTGCAGTGCAGGCAGCAGGGTAACATTTAACACTCAGCCTAAAGGGTCCCCTTGACAGCAGAGCTGTAGGCAAATATTTTAACACATAATTTGCTGTCCAAGTTCCACTTCTTAAATAAGGAAGCAACTTCCACAAGCTGTCTTGGGGGTTTTGGAGGGAGTGCCTATCACTCCCTTGTCAGTGTTGCTGGCTCTGTGGATGGGATTTCAAAGCCACGGTCAGTCAGACACTGAACCTGAGGCTGCATCACACACGCCTTGCCAGAATGGTCCATCCTGGCTGAGGATGCCAGACTGGGTACAGGACACCCTCCCCGCAGGCCCGTGGTTGACCAGGAAAATGACAAGAACCTTCCAGAGAACGTCTCTCTAGTGGACAGGAATTCTAGAAGCCAAGGCCAAAGCGTGATGGCA
Organism: Raphicerus campestris; assembly: GCA_006410735.1. Taxonomy (NCBI): domain Eukaryota; kingdom Metazoa; phylum Chordata; class Mammalia; order Artiodactyla; family Bovidae; genus Raphicerus; species Raphicerus campestris. The sequence goes on along the minus strand of SJYW01004698.1, from coordinate 9,072 downwards.
AAATGTAATAGCACTCACTTTTGTCAGACCAGACCTTCCGATTAATCTGCATCCTTCACCCCTTGACCCATGTCCCCATAAGGGAGATATAACATCAGACCTTTTTTATAGAGGGCAAAGCCAAGGCTCAGATGGCTCAGACCGCTCACTCTGTCACTCAGATTATGAGTGGGCCTAAGCTCACAACTCCAAGGCCCCCACCTTTACACAAACGAGTAGAATGGGCTGAGGGAGTCTACAGGGAGACTATGCACCCACCCAAGGAGGTGGTCCCTGCTCAGATCATCTACAAAATCACCATACAGAAAAGTGAGGCTCAGTACAGACATTATTTGTTCTTTTTTAAAAGAAAAAGAAGAAAGAAATCCATATTTTTCTGTGACGTTTCTGGACTTTCGAATGTTGACTTCAAATTTTAAGAAATAAGCTGTGGACGAAACAATAGGCTTTGGAGGGCTAGGTGTAACCTGGGTGGGGGTGGTGGTGTCCCTTACCCAGACAGGCAGTTTAGCTGTGCAATAATGAAAGTGCCCCTTTCTTTGGAGATTTAGGGCTGGGTTCAAGTTCCTCCCTGCATGACTCTGGTTGCTTGTACTTCTAGACCTGGGTTTCCTTGCCTAGAAAATGAAGACGATATCGCTCCCTGACGTTCCGATTGGAAAAGCTTCCTCTGAGAACTGTCATTCAGGTCTCTGCCACCCAAGCCGTGGTAAGCAATAAGGTCCCCCCAGACTAGAGCCATTATCAGACACAAATCCTCCATATCTCAGTCAGTCAACGAACATTCTTCTGAGCACCTACTATGTGCTAGCCACTGCTCCAGAAGCTGTAGATGCACCTAAGAACAAAGCAAAGTTGCTCATGCTGCTGAGGCTGACATTGGTTATGAGCACCTGGCCCTGCGTGGGCAAATCCTGCTGAACAAAAGCATGATTCTGCCCTCCCAAGTGCCTAGCTCAAGCCACAAAGGCAGAGAGAGATGGCAGCTTTCTCTGTGCCTGGCTCCCAACTACAATGGGTAACGAAGGAGCAGAAAGAAAAGATGATGGAGGAGAGGCAGGGAAAGCGGGAGGAGGGGAGAGAAGCAAACACCCCCACCAAGAAGGAAAAAAAAATTATATTTTTCTAGCCAGTCCTGAACAGTGTCGCTCCTCNCCTTTGCTAGATACACTTAAAGTTAAGGGATGGAACAAAGGTGTATGTGGCTGTTGAGACAATTGGAAACGATCGGAACATTTGCTGGGCCTTGGGGGCTGCGAACAGGACCCTGCAGGTGACTGGAGGGTAGAAAGGTTCCTTGACACTTGAGACTCACTTTTCCACTGAGGCTCTGCTGTGGGGAGACCATGTAGCGGAGTGGTTAAGAGTCAGGCACAGCTGGAGAAGACTCTTGAGAGTCTCTTGGAAGGGTGGAGATCAAGCCAACCCTGAATATTCATTGGAAGGACTGATGCTGAAGCTGAAGCTCCAATAGTTTGGCGACCTGATGTGAAGAACTGACTCACTGGAAAGTCCATGGGGTCGCAAAGAGTTGGATGTGACTTGGCGACTGAACAGCAGCAATAACAGCTGGCTTTGAAATCTGGCCCCCGTGGCCTTGGTGAAGCATCATCGCCTCCCAGAGTCCCAGTTTCCTCAGCTGGAAGGTGGGGCTGTGATGGTGCCCAGTTCATAGGGCACCAGGTCAACTGGTAATGCTCGCTGCTGTGGGTGGACCCCTGGACAGAAGGATGGTGGTGTGCACACAGGAAAACACCCAGCTTGTGAGTTAGCCGAGGAGCAGTGTGCAGCCCGGCAGGTCGGGAGCTCTGTTAATGGGTAGAAAGGCAGCCTGTATGGTGCCGATTCTGTTTCCTGTCCTGAGCTTGTGGCCCTGGGGAGAGGGCCCTGTTGGAAACTGTTTAGTTTAGGCCTTCCTTGGCTGTCCCCTAGAGAACTTGGATGAGGCTGGAAGGAAAGGCCCCAGCGGCCCATTTTTGGAAAGTCCTTCTCAGCCCCAGGGCGGTGGGGGTGGGGGGTGTGGAGAAATGAGCTGTACTGACCTTGCTTTGGGGGCTCTGGTGGTTGCAGGGACCTGGGGTCAGCTGTAGTTTAGGCTCAAGGTTTCCACGATGGAAACCCGAGGCAGTCGTAAGGGTGGGTTCTCGGGAGGGCTGGTGGCGGCTGCTGGGCCCTGACATCCCCTTTGCGCTCTCAGTGAGGACCCTCGGGGGACTCTGGCTGGATGAGGGAGGGACATGGGCCGGCAGGGCCGCCCCCGAGGAGCCAGAGCCGGGTCAGGGGAGCAGGGAAGGTCCGCTCCTGATGGCCCCAGGGGCTCACTGAGCAGCTGCTGAGGGTGCGCCTGGAAAGAAGAGACCCAGAGGGTGCCCCAGGGGCACTGGCACCCTCAGCGCACTCGTCCTGGCCTTGGGTGTCTGGGGTTCAGGCCCGGAGAAGGGCGGGTGACTCCACATCAGAACTTGTAGGTTCAGTCTCTTATGTGGCTCTGGGTGGCCTCTCAAAGCCTCAGTTTTCTGAGGAAAGCTGGAAAAATAACACCGTTTTTCCCAATTGTGAGGCTCAGAGACTGGGTCACACGAGACTGCCTTACAGAGTAAACGTTGGAGCAGGATTCTGTTGACGCAGCAGAGGGCCCCCGGGGACTGGGTCTCCAGGGAAGTCCCGCTTCTAACAGTGCTCCAGGGTGTGTGACCGCTGGGACCTCGGGTATGAGGTCCCCATGTCGCTCACTTCTCGTCTCCTGTCCCTTTCCATGCAGCCACCTTGCCTTCCCATTTAGGAGACAGCGGTGGGGAGGTTGACAGTTCCTTAAAACAGATTTATACTCTTGGACGACTTTATGGGTTTTTGCCTTATAAAAACCCACGAGTTGACATTCTGATTTATCTGCTCCTGAGTCAACAGGATGTACCAGATTTAAAGAGATCAAATGCATTGTAATGTTTGTGGTTCCAGTTGTGGATTAGATGAGCTATTATGGAAAGTGCTGCCAAGTAAATATGGCAAAAAAAATATAACAAGGGGATAACTTAAATATGTCTATTAAACTGTGTGTTAAGTAAAGGAGCACTGGCGTGGTGCTGAATGTAACTTATCATCTGGAGACTTGGTGTAGTAGATAAAGTGGGAATTATGGTTCTTTTTTTCCCCCTTCAGAACAATTTTTTTTTGTTAAAGAACGAGACTGTAAACCAGGAATTTCAGAGACGGGCGCTTGACTGTGTAACCATGGCTGTGTGATGACTTATAATATTGAAGGCTCCAAATGATATTTCTCATTTCTTTGCTTTCTATTTCTTGCCGTCGCTGCAGCAGCAGATCAGATTTCCTGAGATAAATATGCTGCCTGGCTTTTAATGGGATTTCTGTATTGCCGGGAGTTGGCATGTTCTGATAATAAAAGAACCTAAAAATTGTACATCCCTTAATTGGTAAGAAGAGAGATGTTTTGATGGGCCACAAATGGAAACATTGATTTTTACTGCCTCCGCGCAGCTCCAAGCGGCGTGTCACGCCACGTTCCCCGCCACGGAAGGCGGCAGCTGGCTCTCCAATGAGCTGATTTGTGTTTGTAGGTTCTTGATGTCGGGTGCTTGGAAGTGTGCGTTCTGTGCGGACGGGAGAAACGGAGCCCTTATATGATTATCTATTTCTAAATTGAAATATTTGTAGGACTGTGGCTTCCACCTCAAATCGAATGCATTTTTTGCTTTGTTCCTCTTTCTTCCTTTGGCGACCAGCCCTTGGGGGTTTAAAGGCTGTGTGCCGAAGGCTTTTTCTGTAACTGTGATGTTATGGGCAACACACACACACACTCATGCGCACACACACACACACACACACGTGCATACATATATACACGCACCTCCGCATATGAGTATATGTTTGCATCAGTATCTTTACATGTAGTAGAGATTTCTCTCTTTAGTTTAAGTAAGCGCTAGTTTCTGGACAGGTTGATCTGTTTCCCGGAACAGACTGCGGGAAGAGATGATAGGCACTTTGATTTTCGGTTCAAAGTCTCTGTATTTTAATGGGCAAGTTTAATGCACTGACATTTATTGGGATGACTGATATATTTTGTATGTAATATTTGCCATGGATTTTTTTTCACTTCACTTTACAAGTTCTCGTTGGCCCCTGTTTATCTTTCAGAGTGAGTCTTTGCTCTGTGGGGAAGTGCCCGGGGCAGGAGTCAGGATGTCAAGGTCAACATCTGTTGGGGGCTAGGGATGTTACAGCCCCCTGGCTGGAGGCCAGGTGCCTTACCTGTGAAAGGGGAATAACAAAGCTCTCCCTCTTTGCAGGGGAGGGGCAGTGGCAGAGTGGAGCCAGATGACCACTTGAGCCCCTTTTAGTTCTGGGATGGGTAAGACTGTGAAAGAGGGCTACATGTGTGTATTTGTGACTTTGAAAATGCACAGACTGCTATGCAAACCCAAAGCATCGTTATCATGATCATTAATCATGAGTTCAGTGTTCTGTACAGTTTATCTACTGGTTTGCATGGTGGTAAGCATAGAATTGGTATTTTATTTTAAAGAAGTTGGTCAAATGATTCCAAGGCTGGTTCTCACTCTCTAGGCTGATACTGGGGTGCACGTGAGGGCTCAGGTGCCTTTTAAGCAGCAATTTGATCGTCTTTGGTCCTGTAAACATATGTGCTTCTTTGATTCCAGAATCAGGACATCTTTACAAAGAACTGAGCCAGCCTCTCACCACATTGAGAGGCGTGTTGTGTGGAGGGTTAGTCTGGCTAAGAGATCTCTCAGCTCTAAACCACAAGGCTTTAGGGGAAACTTAAAGCTTGTGCATTAGCAATAGCTGATCAAAACACTGTAGAGGTGTGTGAGAGAACTGAGTTTTTAGGAGACAAAATGCTAAGGCATTTTCACCTCCCCGATGGGTCACGACCCCCAGTATCCATGCACAGAGGGAAGATGACAGGAAATCTCTCTAAAAGATTTGCACCAAGAATTAAATAAGCTAGCTGAGAATTATGGCACCACATGCTACAAAAACCCATATATTAATATACTGAGAGGTGTCAAGGATAATGGACCCTGGGAGGTAGAGTAATTAAATGTATCTTCGTAAATGCGGGGCGATTTCTTTTACAATGCTTTCCCCAGACCCCGTCAGCTGACATGGACTGTATTCTTCCTGTTGGCAGGAGGCCTAGAAGGAGAGCCGGAGTGTGATCGAAAAACCAGCCGTGCGCTGGAAGACAGGAACAGCGTGACAAGTCAAGAGGAGAGGAATGAGGACGATGAAGATGTGGAGGATGAGTCAATTTACACCTGCGATCACTGTCAGCAGGACTTCGAGTCTCTGGCAGACCTGACGGACCATCGGGCCCACCGCTGTCCTGGAGGTAATGTTAAATAGCACTGGGATTCTGACAGGTGGTTATACGCGTAATTGGACATAGCAACAGCTTGAAGCCTCAAGTGAGATTAAAGAATTAATAATGTAATTTTACAGTTAATGTCATTTTATTGTGGTGTCTTGGGTACCCTCTTCAATAAAATTAAAAATAAAAGCAACAGCTTTGCGGCAAGCAGGAGTTAGGTGGAGGTACCCTGTCCTTGCTCCCTGAAACTACCGTCTATGGTCTGTGACCCATACGTGGGTGGGTCTGCACCCTGGATTTCTGGAAGGCCTTTTGGAAACCCAGCAATTAAGAGGTTATTAGTGCAGAGTTAAGCAGCTTAAGTGTGGAAAGCTGCGTGAAGGAGTGAACTCTAAGGCAGGGCTAACGATGGGATGAGGAGAATTTCAGAAGCCAAGAAGTTCACCTGCAGAAAGGGACCCAGTTATGCCTCTGCACTTGGCCTCTGCTTCTCCGGGTAGGAGAAGGGTGGCTGGGAGCAGTTTTTGCTAGACATGACTATGGCCCTGTGTTCTGTTTACCAGCTGCCTCAGAGAAGGTGGATAAGGCCACAGTTTCTAGGAGCGATTTAAGACTTCATGAGTCAAGTGTGTCTGTGTGTCTGGGATATATGGGGTGTGAGGGTAGGGGAATGGGGGCATGTGTATTCCCTGGAGTGTGGCAGCCATGCTATCCCGTTAGGGTTGATATCTTTCCAGGCTTTGAGCAAAGAGGTCAGAGCGTCCGTATTCCTTACATAGCTATCCTGAGACACTTCCTTGTATTGTGATTGTTGATGCAGCCCCTTGGGTGCTGGTTTGTGGGGACAGGACCTAAATCTCCAACCAATACTCCAGGGAGGGCCTGACACCTGGCTCTGGGAGGGAAATTTGCTGGTAAGAGATAGGCTGGGACTCAAAGTCTTGTTTCCTCTACCTGTCAGGCTGTCTTGGAAGTTTGATAGCCCAGTGTTTGGGGAACTTTGCTATGACTTTTCCTCTAGTGACATCTGTACCCACACAGCCCTGGATGAGCCAAGTCCTCATTCTCAACCTCTAAAGGGAATCGATATCAAAAACAATGGACCTAGAAAGACTCAAAGTTTTGAACTGTTTGGGACTCAGCAAACCAAACCCAGTCATTTTGGAATTTGTTAATATTTCCGTCATTGGCAGAGGAGATGGCCAACTTAGATGCTTAGAATCAGAATTGGAAGGGATTTATGCCATTGGCTTTTCCAGTCGTCTTAGTTTTGGGGGAAAATATTGAGGCATTGAGACAGAAAAGTGATTACTTAACCCGGGTCACCTAGCAGTTTGGTGACGGAATCAGGACCTCCTCAGCATCGTGGGCTACAGACTGTCATTCTACTTGAGAAAACAGTCGATGCTGGTGTAGTTCTTGATTAGCTACGAACTGAAGTCTTAACTATAAGAGAGTGAACTATTGGTACATATTTTAAAAACAATCAGTTAGTCGATCTTCTAATTAAAAGCTATTCTCTTTATGTTGTATCACACTGCTCTCGTGTAGTTGTTAAACAGGGCTTCCCAGTTCCACTGCGGAGTGATGCTCTGTTGAGTGTCTGTAGCTCTTGGAATGAGGTGCCATTCCTGGCACTGCCCAGTCCAGTCCTTCAGCATCAAGGAGATTCTTGTGTCTGTTACCACACTTTAGAGAACGGTGGTGCTTCTAGGTGGAGAAGGGAGACTGGGAGGCTTTGGGGCTATATGTGGGAGTCTGTATTGGAAGTTTTAAATGGCCTCTATTTGTCCTTTGGTCCTGGGCAGGACTGTCTTCCCAGTGACCGTCTCTTCACAGTCTCAGACGTTGGCTGAAATTACGGCAGCCCTACTTGCAGGGTCTCCAGCCATTTTTATCGATGCATCTCTATCCACCAGCTCTTCTGCCTGCTTCCTGACAGGACCCCACTAACGACCTCCACTGGGACATGGGAACCAGGAATACCCCCAAACCCTGGAGCATTGGACAGGAGTCAGAGATTCCTTGAAAGAGTACAGGAAACAACCTCGCCTAATAGCATCCCTGAGAAATTCATTACCATCCAGTAAAGGCGTGACCCAGCCTGGGCACGTCCCTCGAACGTGGAAGAGAGATGCAAGGAGTTATTTCCCCCAGTTCTTAGGACTGCTCAGGGACAGGACACACAATTGGGAATTGTGTGCATATTATTCAAAACAGGGCTTCCCTGATAGCTGAGTTGGTAAAGAATCTGCCTGCACTGCAGGAGACCCTGGTTCGATTCCTGGGTCAGGAAGATCTGGAGAAAAGATAGGCTACCCACTCTAGTATTCTTGGACTTCTCTGGTGGCTCTGCTTTCAAAGAATCCACGTGCAGTGCGGGAGACCCGGGTTCAATCCCTGGGTTGTGAAGATCCCCTGGAGAAGGGAAAGGCTACCCACTCCAGTATTCTGGCCTGGAGAATTCCATGGACTGTATAGTCTGGGGTTGCAAAGAGTCAGACACAGACTGAGCAATTTTCACTGTCACTTATTCAAAACAGGTCTCTACCTAGGACGCCTCCAACGTCCTTGGATTGTGCAGTGGTTTTCAAACTGTGTCCTCAGAGATGACTTTGGGGCTATGTGACTGAGAGGCTCTGAAACCCACTCCAGACAGAGCTATTAGCTTAAAAAGTTTGCTTCATACATTGAGTTAGTTTAACATCTTCAAAAATTGGCTTCTGCTTTAACATTTTGGAATTGGTACAAAAATGCAGCAGCAGGCCCTCCTAGGCCAGCCTCAGGGGTCTCTGCTGGGCGCTCATCCTTGGTCACCTGGTCGCAGTACCAGGGATGATGCAGGTGGGCATCGCTGCCCCATGGAGCAGACTCTGAAGGGAAAGGTGGATGCTTTTCAGCCGAGTGAAGACCGTTTCAGACAAGGATTTCAGAGAGGACCCTGCTCTGTGAGGCCCGGCGGGCTCTGGGTGCTCCACAGATGCTTCTGAGGGAACAGATGAGTCTTGTTTTGAGAGAAGGTGGAGCTTCCCTGCTGTTGAGGATCTGGGGCCTGAGGGCAGCGCACCTGTCGTTTGGAATCTGGCTTTGGGTGTAACAAGAAGCTTTCCTGCAGAGGGCTGTCCTCCTGGAATGCGGAGGCAGTGCAACCGTCCCCAGCCAGGGTGCCTGGAAAGCCCAGCCCAGGGGGCAGTGTTTGTGGGGTTCATCTTGAGTGTGACCCTTTCTATTATTATTAATGTTTTACTGAAGTATAGTTGATTTATAATGTTGTGTTAATTACTGCTCTACAGCAAAGTGACTCAGTTATACCTATATGTACATTTTTTTCCAGTATGGTTTACCATGGGATATTGAATATAAGTTCCCTGTGCTGTCAAGTAGGACCCAATTGTTTATCTATTCTCTATGCACGAGTTTGCATTTGCTAATCCCAAACTCCCAATCCATCCGTCTCCCCCCGGCTCCTACCTTGGCAACCACGAATCTGTCCCTAGGTCCACGATTCTGTTTCTGTTTCGTGGATGGGTTCATTTCTGTCATATTTTAGGTTCCTCGAATGTGGTCCTTCTTTGAACTGCTATGGCAGAGTGAGGTCTGGGCTTTTGCTGTGGCAGTTGGGGTGGGCGTGGGGCACGGCCTTGTTCCATCAGACTCCGGGAGAGTGGTGTGAGGTCTGGACAGCTTCTGGGGTGAGGATGCTCCTCATGGAAGGG
>SJYW01004696.1:0-17655 GCA_006410735.1 Raphicerus campestris | reverse complement strand
TGGAGAATCCCATGGGCAGGGAGCCTGATAAGTTACAGTCCACAGGTGGCAAAGAGTTGGATACTTGGACACGAGGAAGTGTCTTCACTTTCGCTTCTTTCATTTTAAAGGAGTGGAGCCCCACATCCTCCCCTGGTCCAGATCTCCTGGAACATGGGGATGGCTTCCTAAGGCGTCAAGCTCTCTTCCTGGCAAGTTGAGCATCTCCCGTCAGCATGACTGACGGTCACCCTCGTCGGTTTTCCTCTTTTCCTTTCTATCCATNTCCTCCCCTGGTCCAGATCTCCTGGAGCATGGGGATGGCTTCCTAAGGCGTCAAGCTCTCTCCCTGGCAGGTTGAGCATCTCCCGTCAGCATGACTGACGGTCACCCTCATTGGTTTTCCTCTTTTCCTTTCTATCCACGCTCTTCTCCAGCTTCTCTTTCTCCCCCGTCCTCTCATGCAGCCTTGCTCAAAATCGCTGAGTCAACAAGCTCTTTTCCTGCTGCCCGTCTCAGAAAGCAGACAAATAGCAGGATGCCACCCTGGATGGGCCGTAAATAATGCATAGAGCACAGAAACAGCTGGAGAGGCCCTCTGATTACAAAGAGATCTTTAGATAACAGAGCATCCCACTCACTCTTCTTAATACCCTAGTTCTTCATTCTGAGAGGCGCCCACCTGCTCGTTCATCAATAGAGACCCCCAGTGAAGGACAGTGTTTCTCCTGTGGTCTGACCCCAGCTCTACCACCAGGAAGGCCTGTCTGACATCCTCTTGTGATGCTATTCCTTGGGCCCCTGGATCCCTGTGGTAATGGTGGCCAGACTAAATCAGTTCAGGCCTTATATTTCATTATTTCAAACTCTTGCTATGATTTTGATGTCTTGATACTTGCTGAATTCTGGAAAAGATGAGACCTCTAGCTTAGTGCCCTGATATATTTTAAATATAGTGCCTCAGAAGTTCCATATTTAGGACTAAGGGCTTGGTGAATACTGGATGCTCCAAGCAGAAACCTGTAAAGCCAGTTATTAGCATTTCCAGTTTCAGTTGAGAAAATTACAACTCAGATAAGTTAATTGATTAGTTCTAGGTCATCGAGCTAAGAAATTATAAACCTAAGATTGAAAACCAGTATCTGTGACTTCATCTTCCATATTCATTTTTCTTTCTGCTGATTAGGAATCAGGATGAAGGGACTCACACAGCAGAGTAGATCAGCCAGGGCAGGAGCAGAGAAGAGAATTCTAGTTGGGTCAAAGGAAGGTAGGGTCTATGTGCTTTCATTTGCAAAGTAGAAATAGAGACACAAACACAGAGAACAATGTGGAAACTAAGGGGGAAGCGTGTGTGGGGTATGAACTGGGAGACTGGGATTGACACATATATCCAGTAGATAACTAATGAGAACCTACCGTACAACACAGGGAGCTCTACTCTGCATACTGTGGTGACCTAAATGGGGAGGAAACCCCCCAAAAAAGGATAAAAATAAACATATAACTGATTCACTTTGCTATGTAATGGAAACTAATGCAAAATTGTAAAGCAGCTATGCTCCGATAAAAATTAATTTAAAAAAAAAAGGGGGGGAANCAGGGAGCTCTACTCAGCGTACTGTGGTGACCTAAATGGGGAGGAAACCCCCCAAAAAAGGATAAAAATAAACATATAACTGATTCACTTTGCTATATAATGGAAACTAATGCAAAATTGTAAAGCAGCTATGCTCCGATAAAAATTAATTTAAAAAAAAGGGGGGGAGTCAGGGTCAGGAAGAGGAGATGGACATGTTTGTAGGCAGGATACAGGAAATCCAGCAGGAGTGTTGAGGCTCCCAGTGATTCCCCATCAAGAGAAGCAGTTCTCACCTCTAGGCCTGGAGGGAAAAGAAGCAGAATGGTATAATCATAGACAAGTAAGAGCAGAGCCGAGGAAGAGACTCTGCCCTCCAGGATCTGCACCTCAGAAAGCTTGACCACGGTCAGGATTCAGCCTGAAGCACAGAAGAAACAGGAGTAAAGGGCCACCTTCTTGACGAGGCGTTTGACAAATACACCTGGAACCAACCAGCGAAGGAGAAAGTGATGCGTTTCATTGGTAGAATCAGCAACCCTGATACAGAGCAGAACAGAGAAGGGAGGCGATGGCCTGTAGGAGGCTGGACTGGGAGAATCAGCCGCATGGAGAGTCAGCACCAGGTTCCTTATCGTTTGATGTGTGCACGAGTCACTGCCTCCATCCCCAGGCTCTTTGCCCAGGGCTGGATTTCCCATGAAGCTGATGAAGTTTAAGCTTTGAGGTCTATAAGCATTGCNAAGGAGAAAGTGATGTGTTTCATTGGTAGAATCAGCAACCCTGATACAGAGAACAGAGAAGGGAGGCGATGGCCTGTAGGAGGCTGGACCGGGAGAATCACCCACATGGAGAGTCAGCACCAGGTTCCTTATCATTTGACGTGTTCACGAGTCACTGCCTCCATCCCCAGACTCTTTGCCCAGGGCTGGATTTTCCATGAAGCTGATGAAGTTTAAGCTTCGAGGTCTATAAGCATTGTGTCTCACTGCACAGCAGCCTACCTAGAAACTTGATGGCTTAAAACAAAAGTGATTTCTTATTTCCCCCATTTCCATGGGTTGGCCAGGAGGTTCTTCTGCCTCTCAAGGTGCCAGCTGGAGTCATGGGTCACTTGTGCAGCTGATTTCAGCCGGGAGCTCAGCTGGGTCCGAATCGTATGGACGGCTCCCCTCCATTGTTTGGGGCCCTCGCTTCTCCTGCACACTTTCTCAAGAACTCTCATCATTCAGCACTTTAGCCCAAACCTCCTTCCTTGGCAGCTGGCTTCTAAACGAGCAACAGCAGAAACTCAGTCCTCATACTATTATTGGTCAAAAAAAGTGGCCGATTCCAGGGGAGGGAAGAGCAGCATGCATGTACAGAGCAGGAAAAGACCTTGAGGGTTTTACAGCTCACCTATGCTCCCCAAGTCCCTGGTTGGGGTCATCCAGTGGCCACATCCATCTGTACTCCCCAAGGATGGGAACATCTGAGAAAAGCTCAATCCACTGTGTCTTGGGACACTCTGTTATATAGTAAGAGCTAACAGACGCTGAGTCCTGGGGAGAAATAGTCAAATGTATTTGGTAAATGTAGAAAAGTAAGGCAGTTTAACTGCAGCTAATCAGGACTTCTGTTACTGTTGATCTGACATCGCACTCATATACTGTCCCTGTATCAGGCAGGTAGGTACCACTGAATTGGCCATAAACATGCTGAGGATCCAGCTCAGAGGAATTTGAGCTGGGCTTGCTTTGATGTACACTTTACATAGTTCCCTGTCACTTCCACGCACATGAGACCTTGCTGGCTGCTCGGATACACTCACGGCTCCCAGAGTGATCCCATTGCCTTGGGACATGCAGCGACCCTACATCACTGTGCTGTGTGAGTGTGCCCTCAGAGCCCCGAGCTGGGAATATGTAGGGAGTGAAGGAAAGACAAGGTTTGGATGGTAAGAAGCCCGAGGCTAGTCTGTGGAAAATTCCTCCAAATATCACAGCACACAAATGAAAGAAATCTGATGGATGTTTTTCTAGATTTGGCCCGAATCCTGAGAATTCTCATGACACTAACGATCATGATTTGAGAAGCTAGAAGAAACTGCTCTGAACTATCAGTTTAAAAAAATCTNATCACAGCACACAAATGAAAGAAATCTGATGGATGTTTTTCTAGATTTGGCCCGAATCCTGAGAATTCTTATGACACTAATGATCATGATTTGAGAAGCTAGAAGAAACTGCTCTGAACTATCAATTTAAAAAAATCTGCCATGCTAGAGGACATTGGATTTAGCTTTCATTTTTTTTTCCTGTAGAAACTATTATAAAATCATTATCGTGTGAAGAATTGATAATATATATATATATAGCTAATCAGTCAATCCTAAAGGGATCAACCCTGAATATTCATTGGAAGGACTGATGTTGAAGATCCAATACTTTGGCCCCCTGATGTGAAGAGCTGACTCATTGGAAAAGAGCTGGGAAAGACTGAGGGCAAAGAAAAGGGGTGACAGAGGATGAGATGGTTGGAAGGCAAGAAAGTATTAGTGAAATGTATTGGGAGAGAATTAATATCAATGTTATTTTTTCTAGAGTTTCTGACCTTTGTGGGTACTTTCTATCTTTTAAAAATTTACAAGTTGTAACTTTTCATTTTAAATACATGCATACTTTTTTCTCAAATGTTAAATTTCTTTTATTTCTTTTCTTAATTGAAGTATAGTTGCTCTGCAATATTATGTAAGTTAGTTGTACAATATAGTGATTCACAATTTCAAAGTTTACTTCCATACTTATTTTTCTATTTGTAATTTCATGTTCTTTTTTTTTTAAGAGAACCTCAAAACTATATAAGCTTCAGGCCCCACTGAATCTGGGCCATGTCTCCATCTAGACCAGGGACAATCAAAGGATACTCACTAATAACATCCTGGAACTGGTGCTATCACTCAGCATGGGGGAGTCGAGCTCAGTGTAAAATGACTTATCTGGGTTGTCTTTTCTGGGGAAATAGAGATTCAGAGGATCCCGGAACAAGATAAGACAAGATGAGCCAAGAAAAACTGTGCAGACGGAAGTTGTCTCACCTTGTAGCTGCTGAGGCAGAATGAGGACAGTGACTTGTGGCCATGCGACCCTCTCAATTCTGAAGCTCCCTGACATCTGGGAGCACAGGATGATAGGACTGCTAATAATGGCACCGACAGTGGCGCTTGGCCCACTTGGGAAGGTATTGTTTCAGGCATTGTTCTGAGCACTTTGTGGGTATTAACTCACTGGACCCTTAACAGCCTTGTAAATCTCCATGTCCCTCCCATCTGCAACCTGGGGAAGCAGGCACAGAGAGGGACAGGACCCGGCCGGGGCATGCTGGGGTGGTGGGGCTGGATATGCTTCCTTACCTACCTAAGTACTTGCATCAGTCCAGCAACATGCAGCTTATCAAGCAGTTTTACAGACAGCATCTCACTTGCAATCCTAATAGCCCTGAAAAAGTTGGTAGGACAGTTGCTGCTTCTCTCATGTTATGGGTGATTAATTGAAATCTAAAATTACAAAGTGACTTATTCATGATCACATAGCCAGTAAGCGGAGGTATTGGAACTGAAAGCAGACTCGTGTGTGCTTTTCATTATATCACGCTGTGGATTAATACGTTTCAGCCCAAGTACTTTTCAGTTTCTATAACATCTTTATGTATAATGCTAATGTAATAAGGTCTACCGCTTTATAAAAAGGTGTTATTATCCCAATGCTACCATAGAGAAATGAACGAGCAAAGACACAGCACACAGGCTGCACCTGAGCCCGGGCTTTTTTCTCCAAGTTCACAGGCTCACAAATTCAAATTCACACACTCCCTCACACGCGGCAGCGCCACCGGGCTTCTTGCCAAATCCGGAACGCAGCTTGGCCCTGGGGGGGAACAGAAGGCAGAACCAATGCCCTAGGACTTGGAAGCGCCTCGTGGGCTGAGGAAGTTTTGAGAGGACTGGTGTGGCTGCCACAGAGGGTAGACAGATGTCAGACTGGAAAACAATCAGGACCAGAGGGTGAGGACTTTGAGTAGCATGATGGGAGCATTATTTTGCAGAGAGTGAGTATTGGGCACACACCAAAATCTGTACTAAACAACAGTGAATAAACTAAAGAAATTGAAGTGCATTCTTTAGCGGCAAACTGCAGTCAGGGCTGGGAGTAACACATGTATATAAGGGAAGGTGGAGAAGCAACAACAAAACAAACATTTCAAAGTATTTATCAAAGAATAGATAATCTCTTAATTAAAAAACTATTTAGTCTTAGGATCACAGAATTGTAAATAAAAGAGTAATATAATAACTATAATATTTAAAATGCCCCAGAGACTCCATGAGAACCCTGCTTACTAAATATTTTCTGTTTAAAGTTGACCTAGAGGTTGACCTAGATTGTAGCTTTATCAGTGGCCATTGATAAATGGGAGAATTCTCTTCTCCCCATAGTCCACTAGATTAATATTCCTTAAACACCTCAGTGGGGGGGATGATGATGGTGATGATGGTTTTGGTGATGATGATGGTGGTGATGATGGTTTTGGTGGTTATGGTGGTGATGATGGCTATGGTGATGATAGGCCGGTGATGATGGTGATGATATGGTGACAGTGATGGTGATGATGATGGTTTTAATGCCAGTGATGATGACGGTGGTGACGATGATGATGGCAGCCACCATTACTCGTTGCTGGCTCTGCTGCAGGTCACACCTATTGCCCCTGATTCAAAGTTACTCTTTAAGTTAGGTTTGAGTGCCCCCTTTTACAGACGAATACAGTGAGGCCCAGAAACATAAGTGCCTTTCCCAAGTGGTAAACCAGAACTTGCTGCTGCTGCTGCTGCTGCTGCTGCTGCTGCTAAGTCGCTTCAGTCGTATCCGACTCTGTGAGACCCCATAGACGGCAGCCCACTGGGCTCCCCCATTCTTGGGATTCTCTAGGCAAGAATACTGGAGTGGGTTACCATTTCCTTCTCCAACGCATGAAAGTGAAAAGTCAAAGTGAAGTCGCTCAGTCGTGTCCGACTCTTAGCGACCCCATGGACTGCAGCCCACCAGGCTCCTCTGTCCATGGGATTTTCCAGGCAAGAGTACTGGAGTGGGGTGCCATTGCCTTCTCCAAAACCAGAGCTTAACGCAGGTTAAAAAGAAGATAAGCCTCAGAACCTTTTTCTTGCACTCTTCCTCCCCATTCCTTTGCACAGAAACTAGCATTGGAATTCTGTTCTCTACTCATTTAAGGCTGAGCAACTGATGTTCATATTTATGGCATCTACACCTGAGCCTAACCTACATATTCATCCTCACTCTTTCCCCTGTAGCCTCTTATTTTAACTTTATTTGCTTACAAACTCATAATCATTTCTCCTCAAACACCTTTCCCCTAAGTGTCTATCACGAAGTTCTATTAACCCAGCTTTCTTCCAAGTACTTTTCTCAACACATTCACAAGTCTCTCTCGAATATGCTTTTCTCCAGCTCTATCAAACCCCTATGTGTCGTTTAAGGTTTAGCTCTCATGTGTCAGGTGCGTAGCAAATCAATAAATATCTACTGTTATTATTATTGCTATTTTCACTATTTTTATAGTCATCCAGTGAATCTTTGAGTGCCTTTGATCTGCCCAAGATCCATGAAGTGTTAGGAATACAATGACAAATAAGACAGGATCCTGGGCTCCAGAAACCATGGTGAGGTGAGGGTGTGTTGGGTGAGGGGTGGAGGGCCATGTGGTAACACACACCACAGCATGTAAGAGTGCCTGATGGTGCTGGGAAAGGATGAAGTCCATTCTGGAGTTATTGTAGAAAACTTTCCAGAAGGTACCTCTGAGCCTAATGAACACATTGAAATTAGCCAAGAAACACAGCTTCATGTTAGGATTAGGGGTTTTCTGAGTCACTGGATTTTAAGCACTAAAACTGGGACAGTTCCAGGCAAAGCTGACAAATATTTTTGAATGAATGGGTAAATCACGCCTAATAAGTCCATGAGTGGAATTACCCTGCACCATTGACCTCCCTCTGATGTTCTCAGACCCAAATCTGACCTGAGTCTTTGCAGCTGGCGTTGCAGGATCTCCTTCAGTGCTGCTTCTCTGGGTGTACATCCGTGGCAGGATTTTAATAAGGAAAGATGGAGAAGAAGGTGTAACAGTCACCCAGGCGGGAGAGGACAGCCCTGGAAAATCTCTCCCCCTCTCTCCCTCCCAAGCCTGTGTGTTTCATTAAAATATGTATGACAACATTTCTTCTAATATTGTTGCATTACACCATCCTTAATTACATAATTCAACATTTTCAAGGGTATTTGGAGGAAATTTGGATGGTTCATTGACTGGTATTTGAAGGAAGCTGAGAATTAAATTAGAAAACATGAGGGGAAATTAGTAGTAAAAGAGACTGATGAAGGGCTGACATGGCCTGATTTTGAGCTCATCACGTGTGCCGTCTGGGGTCTTGGGGTCTCTCACGCTCTGTGAAGTTGCTGTTGCCCAGCCTGGTCACCAGGAGCAGGAGGATGGCATGGTCAGAGGCTGCTGTGGGCATCACACGCCCCGCTGTTGTTTGTGTTGTGATGTCTGACATGCGTTTTGAGATTGCATATTTCCCCTGCTCCATGGAAGGCACACGCTCTCGGGCTGATTGCAATCAGGCTGATTGGTGGCCCAGGCCCGCTTCTCCTGCTGGCGTGGTGGTTGGGTTCATGGTTCCGTGCTCTGCCCTACAAACTTTCCTCCCTCACCATGTTCCCCTTGAACTTCCTCCTACCCAGCAGAGGTCCCCCCCAGCCCATCATCCCTTCTCCTGGGCTGAGACCAGGCCCACAGCCTGGGCCTACAGCCAGGAGGAGCCACCCTGGAAAGAGGCTGGGCAGGGGGCCAGGGGCCCCAGGACATCCCCCCCAGAGCCCACGGCAGACATTCCAGCCCCCAAACCCTATTCCCCCACTGGAAACAGCCCTCCTCCCAGCTCAGGCAAAACCTCAGGTTCAAGTCTGCCTCTTAGCCATACTCTGAGACCACCTGCATAGCAACAGAACGTCTCTTCACCACCCTCCACCAAGCGCTGCATCCAGCTTTGCTGGTATGACAGCTTTGTCAGCAAAAGAGAAAGCTGGAGGGTGGTGGAGGTGTCAATTTATCAAAACAGAAGCTAAGATTTTGAGAAGCGATGGCCAAAGATCTGAATGGGCTTCCAACCCCAGCGAAAGGCAAACGTGAGATGTTTGGCTGAATCCAAAACTGAACTCAGGGGCAGACGGAACACAAGTGGATGTCAGAATGCAACAGAAGCCCCATCCCCAACCTGGACCCCAGCTTGTCTGGTGCAGCCCCCACAGGAGGGCTGGGGAGGCGGGGCATTCTGGGGTCATTTCCTGTTCTGAGCCTTCAGAGTTCATGGGCTGAGAATAACCTAGGCGCTGGCTGTCACAGTCCCACACCCCAGAGAATGATGCTTTCGAGCTCCTGCTGGCAGCCGGCGGGAGTCCGGCCTCTGTTGAAGAAAGGGCCGGCCTCCTGGAGGCTCTGCAGCTGCACATCCCCGAGAACTCCTCCTCGCTCTTGCTCTGGGGCACTGGCGTTCACCTTGAAGGGGGCTTGCCTGGGACAGGACCCCTGCTCCTGCCTGCAGACAAAGCAGGGAGCCAACCCCCCAGCAGGCCAGGATCAGGAGGTCAGGGCGCTGCAGCCTGGTCACACACACACCTGAGCCCGTCATCGTTCACCTGGGGCAGGGGGCACAGAAGCTCTTGGGAGCCCCGTGCCCAGTGGGTGGAGATCAGCCAAGCCCTCTTCGCTGCGGACATCCTGACCCAGCATCTCCATCAGCCTGTTGGGAGCAGGTAGTTTGTTCCAGTTCAGTAAGCCACTCAATAAAGCTGCTGGTGCCTGACGCGAATCCCTAATTGGAGTGGCTGCCCCTCCTGGGCCCAGCACCTCCACCATCTCCCCACCCCCATGAGTGAAAACCAGATGATGTGAACGTAGGAGCAGGGAGCCCTGGGGTCACACCAGCGACCCCCAACAGGGGCAGAGGGACCCTGAAAGGCCTCGCCCCAGAGCACAGGCAACCCACAGCCCAGCCAGCAGTCAGCCCCAGGCCCCTATTGGACAGATCTGAGATTGGCTGTTAGCGAATCCTCAGCCTTGGCTTTGCTTCACAGCAAGGTTGTTCAGATCTGGGGAGAGAAACGTAGCTCGAGAGGATGCTTTGGTCAGGGAGCAGAGTCACTGTCTCCACCTGCCTCAGCCAGCGGCACCCTCGCCTTCCACCTCCATCACCCCCCCCCACCTCCAGTCCCCACTCCCGCACCCCCTCCCCCCAGTCTCCTACCTCCATCTCTCCACCCCTCATCATCTACCTCCTTCCTCCCATATGCTGCTGCCTGAGCCTGGGTCTGCCGTGTTCAGGGCTGTGGCTGGTGCAAGACAGGACAGAGGCCGCTGTGACTGGACCTTAGGAATACTGGCTCAGCAGTTAGACTGAAGTTCGAGTCCTGGCTCTGCCTCGTTCAGGTCACGTGACCTGAGATGGACCTCAGCCTCGGTTTCCAGGTTCCAAAAAAACAGAGCAAACACTCCCCGCCTTGCAGAGTGGCTGGGAGACGGATGCTCTTGTCTGCACGTTGTGAATATCGAATGCTTGTTAACTGTTACTGAAGTGATCGTCTATTCTGTATTGTTGCTCTATGGATTCTGTTGCCGTTGCTTTTATGATGGTCATGACAAGGTTCTTCTGAGTCCTGTGGACAGCTGTGACCTCTACCCTGAGGCTGGGGCTTTCCCCCTCCTTTTTCTTCAAAATCCACAGCAAGTTATCATCCATTACTTCTTTTTCCCTGTTGTCTGTTCATTAAAAATGCTAATTCCCCCAGCCTGCCTTCCCATCTTGGCACTTGCATATATACGTGAGCGGCTCCTTCCCAGGCTGGAGTGGGCTGCAAAGCTGGAGCTGGATGGGAGCCGTGTTGGAGCTGGAAGGGAGCCGTGCTGGGGCGGGCTGGCTGCCAGGAGAGCCACTGCTCAACTCTCCCCACTCTCCTTTTTCTCACCTGCCCTTTTCAAGAGGCACCTGCTGGTGAGCAGGAGGAGGTTGGCTCCTGCCACTGGTGCTTCTAACTGCACGGTCTTGCCAGCGTCCGGTCCAGGCAAGAGACATGATCTGTGTGCTTGCAGTACAGGAGGCTGGTCCTGGCATGACCATTCCAGGAGTCATATCACCTGGCTGAGTGGCCCCAGGACAGTCCATTCCAGCACTTGGATGCCACATGGATCCCAGTGCAGCCACACAATGAACACAATGGTTATTGCAGCTCCTGTAGCCTGGAAGATGTACCCACTGAGCAGGTGTCTGTAATTTCAGGGGAGAATGTCATGCACATGGATTCAATGATTTTGCACATTCTTTTTAAAGTGAGTGAGTGGTGGACAAAGGAAATATTGGGGGGCTGTCTGTAGATGTGTGTTCAAATACGACCTTGTGACTAAGCTAGGTCAGCTAGGTACTCAGCTCTTCTGAGCCTTAGCATCCTCATCTTTAGAGTGGGTTAGTGGTAACTGCCCCACAGAGGTATGGTGGTGTTGAAGCAGGCCCAGGCCTTACCCACAGCTCAAACCCCAGTATCTCCACTGTTCCCCCTGGGACTCCAGTCTCTCATCTGGACTGCTTCAGCCATTCCTGAGGTCCTCCCACACACCCCTCTTGCTTCTTTCCAATTCTCCGTGGAGAATGTCCTTTACAAAATACAAACCACATCATATCATGTACTTATTTTAAACTCTAAATTGGCTCCTCTTCTTTTTGGGGAGGAAAAAAGTTCAAAAAAGTGTTTCTACTCTCCTTTCACACCCTGNTGCACACTTTCTCAAGAACTCTCATCATTCAGCACTTTAGCCCAAACCTCCTTCCTTGGCAGCTGGCTTCTAAACGAGCAACAGCAGAAACTCAGTCCTCATACTATTATTGGTCAAAAAAAGTGGCCGATTCCAGGGGAGGGAAGAGCAGCATGCATGTACAGAGCAGGAAAAGACCTTGAGGGTTTTACAGCTCACCTATGCTCCCCAAGTCCCTGGTTGGGGTCATCCAGTGGCCACATCCATCTGTACTCCCCAAGGATGGGAACATCTGAGAAAAGCTCAATCCACTGTGTCTTGGGACACTCTGTTATATAGTAAGAGCTAACAGACGCTGAGTCCTGGGGAGAAATAGTCAAATGTATTTGGTAAATGTAGAAAAGTAAGGCAGTTTAACTGCAGCTAATCAGGACTTCTGTTACTGTTGATCTGACATCGCACTCATATACTGTCCCTGTATCAGGCAGGTAGGTACCACTGAATTGGCCATAAACATGCTGAGGATCCAGCTCAGAGGAATTTGAGCTGGGCTTGCTTTGATGTACACTTTACATAGTTCCCTGTCACTTCCACGCACATGAGAGCCTTGCTGGCTGCTCGGATACACTCACGGCTCCCAGAGTGATCCCATTGCCTTGGGACATGCAGCGACCCTACATCACTGTGCTGTGTGAGTGTGCCCTCAGAGCCCCGAGCTGGGAATATGTAGGGAGTGAAGGAAAGACAAGGTTTGGATGGTAAGAAGCCCGAGGCTAGTCTGTGGAAAATTCCTCCAAATATCACAGCACACAAATGAAAGAAATCTGATGGATGTTTTTCTAGATTTGGCCCGAATCCTGAGAATTCTCATGACACTAACGATCATGATTTGAGAAGCTAGAAGAAACTGCTCTGAACTATCAGTTTAAAAAAATCTGCCATGCTAGAGGACATTGGATTTAGCTTTCATTTTTTTTCCTGTAGAAACTATTATAAAATCATTATTGTGTGAAGAATTGATAATATATATATATATATAGCTAATCAGTCAATCCTAAAGGGATCAACCCTGAATATTCATTGGAAGGACTGATGTTGAAGATCCAATACTTTGGCCCCCTGATGTGAAGAGCTGACTCATCGGAAAAGAGCTGGGAAAGACTGAGGGCAAAGAAAAGGGGTGACAGAGGATGAGATGGTTGGAAGGCAAGAAAGTATTACTGAAATGTATTGGGAGAGAATTAATATCAATGTTATTTTTTCTAGAGTTTCTGACCTTTGTGGGTACTTTCTATCTTTCAAAAATTTACAAGTTGCAACTTTTCATTTTAAATACATGCATACTTTTTTCTCAAATGTTAAATTTCTTTTATTTCTTTTCTTAATTGAAGTATAGTTGCTCTGCAATATTATGTAAGTTAGTTGTACAATATAGTGATTCACAATTTCAAAGTTTACTTCCATACTTATTTTTCTATTTGTAATTTCATGTTCTTTTTTTTTTAAGAGAACCTCAAAACTATATAAGCTTCAGGCCCCACTGAATCTGGGCCATGTCTCCATCTAGACCAGGGACAATCAAAGGATACTCACTAATAACATCCTGGAACTGGTGCTATCTCTCAGCATGGGGGAGTCGAGCTCAGTGTAAAATGACTTATCTGGGTTGTCTTTTCTGGGGAAATAGAGATTCAGAGGATCCCGGAACAAGATAAGACAAGATGAGCCAAGAAAAACTGTGCAGACGGAAGTTGTCTCACCTTGTAGCTGCTGAGGCAGAATGAGGACAGTGACTTGTGGCCATGCGACCCTCTCAATTCTGAAGCTCCCTGACATCTGGGAGCACAGGATGATAGGACTGCTAATAATGGCACCGACAGTGGCGCTTGGCCCACTTGGGAAGGTATTGTTTCAGGCATTGTTCTGAGCACTTTGTGGGTATTAACTCACTGGACCCTTAACAGCCTTGTAAATCTCCATGTCCCTCCCATCTGCAACCTGGGGAAGCAGGCACAGAGAGGGACAGGACCCGGCCGGGGCATGCTGGGGTGGTGGGGCTGGATATGCTTCCTTACCTACCTAAGTACTTGCATCAGTCCAGCAACATGCAGCTTATCAAGCAGTTTTACAGACAGCATCTCACTTGCAATCCTAATAGCCCTGAAAAAGTTGGTAGGACAGTTGCTGCTTCTCTCATGTTATGGGTGATTAATTGAAATCTAAAATTACAAAGTGACTTATTCATGATCACATAGCCAGTAAGCGGAGGTATTGGAACTGAAAGCAGACTCGTGTGTGCTTTTCATTATATCACGCTGTGGATTAATACGTTTCAGCCCAAGTACTTTTCAGTTTCTATAACATCTTTATGTATAATGCTAATGTAATAAGGTCTACCGCTTTATAAAAAGGTGTTATTATCCCAGTGCTACCATAGAGAAATGAACGAGCAAAGACACAGCACACAGGCTGCACCTGAGCCCGGGCTTTTTTCTCCAAGTTCACAGGCTCACAAATTCAAATTCACACACTCCCTCACACACGGCAGCGCCACCGGGCTTCTTGCCAAATCCGGAACGCAGCTTGGCCCTGGGGGGGAACAGAAGGCAGAACCAATGCCCTAGGACTTGGAAGCGCCTCGTGGGCTGAGGAAGTTTTGAGAGGACTGGTGTGGCTGCCACAGAGGGTAGACAGATGTCAGACTGGAAAACAATCAGGACCAGAGGGTGAGGACTTTGAGTAGCATGATGGGAGCATTATTTTGCAGAGAGTGAGTATTGGGCACACACCAAAATCTGTACTAAACAACAGTGAATAAACTAAAGAAATTGAAGTGCATTCTTTAGCGGCAAACTGCAGTCAGGGCTGGGAGTAACACATGTATATAAGGGAAGGTGGAGAAGCAACAACAAAACAAACATTTCAAAGTATTTATCAAAGAATAGATAATCTCTTAATTAAAAAACTATTTAGTCTTAGGATCACAGAATTGTAAATAAAAGAGTAATATAATAACTATAATATTTAAAATGCCCCAGAGACTCCATGAGAACCCTGCTTACTAAATATTTTCTGTTTAAAGTTGACCTAGAGGTTGACCTAGATTGTAGCTTTATCAGTGGCCATTGATAAATGGGAGAACTCTCTTCTCCCCATAGTCCACTAGATTAATATTCCTTAAACACCTCAGTGGGGGGGATGATGATGGTGATGATGGTTTTGGTGATGATGATGGTGGTGATGATGGTTTTGGTGGTTATGGTGGTGATGATGGCTATGGTGATGATAGGCCGGTGATGATGGTGATGATATGGTGACAGTGATGGTGATGATGATGGTTTTAATGCCAGTGATGATGACGGTGGTGACGATGATGATGGCAGCCACCATTACTCGTTGCTGGCTCTGCTGCAGGTCACACCTATTGCCCCTGATTCAAAGTTACTCTTTAAGTTAGGTTTGAGTGCCCCCTTTTACAGATGAATACAGTGAGGCCCAGAAACATAAGCGCCTTTCCCAAGTGGTAAACCAGAGCTTGCTGCTGCTGCTGCTGCTAAGTCGCTTCAGTCGTATCTGACTCTGTGAGACCCCATAGACGGCAGCCTACTGGGCTCCCCCATTCTTGGGATTCTCTAGGCAAGAATACTGGAGTGGGTTACCATTTCCTTCTCCAATGCATGAAAGTGAAAAGTCAAAGTGAAGTTGCTCAGTAGTGTCCGACTCTTAACGACCCCATGGACTGCAGCCTACCAGGCTCCTCTGTCCATGGGATTTTCCAGGCAAGAGTACTGGAGTGGGGTGCCATTGCCTTCTCCAAAACCAGAGCTTAACACAGGTTAAAAAGAAGATAAGCCTCAGAACCTTTTTCTTGCACTCTTCCTCCCCATTCCTTTGCACAGAAACTAGCATTGGAATTCTGTTCTCTACTCATTTAAGGCTGAGCAACTGATGTTCATATTTATGGCATCTACACCTGAGCCTAACCTACATATTCATCCTCACTCTTTCCCCTGTAGCCTCTTATTTTAACTTTATTTCCTTACAAACTCATAATCATTTCTCCTCAAACACCTTTCCCCTAAGTGTCTATCACGAAGTTCTATTAACCCAGCTTTCTTCCAAGTACTTTTCTCAACACATTCACAAGTCTCTCTCGAATATGCTTTTCTCCAGCTCTATCAAACCCCTATGTGTCGTTTAAGGTTTAGCTCTCATGTGTCAGGTGCGTAGCAAATCAATAAATATCTACTGTTATTATTATTGCTATTTTCATTATTATTATAGTCATCCAGTGAATCTTTGAGTGCCTTTGATCTGCCCAAGATCCATGAAGTGTTAGGAATACAATGACAAATAAGACAGGATCCTGGGCTCCAGAAACCATGGTGAGGTGAGGGTGTGTTGGGTGAGGGGTGGAGGGCCATGTGGTAACACACACCACAGCATGTAAGAGTGCCTGATGGTGCTGGGAAAGGATGAAGTCCATTCTGGAGTTATTGTAGAAAACTTTCCAGAAGGTACCTCTGAGCCTAATGAACACATTGAAATTAGCCAAGAAACACAGCTTCATGTTAGGATTAGGGGTTTTCTGAGTCACTGGATTTTAAGCACTAAAACTGGGACAGTTCCAGGCAAAGCTGACAAATACTTTTGAATGAATGGGTAAATCACGCCTAATAAGTCCATGAGTGGAATTACCCTGCACCATTGACCTCCCTCTGATGTTCTCAGACCCAAATCTGACCTGAGTCTTTGCAGCTGGCGTTGCAGGATCTCCTTCAGTGCTGCTTCTCTGGGTGTACATCCGTGGCAGGATTTTAATAAGGAAAGATGGAGAAGAAGGTGTAACAGTCACCCAGGCGGGAGAGGACAGCCCTGGAAAATCTCTCCCCCTCTCTCCCTCCCAAGCCTGTGTGTTTCATTAAAATATGTATGACAACATTTCTTCTAATATTGTTGCATTACACCATCCTTAATTACATAATTCAACATTTTCAAGGGTATTTGGAGGAAATTTGGATGGTTCATTGACTGGTATTTGAAGGAAGCTGAGAATTAAATTAGAAAACATGAGGGGAAATTAGTAGTAAAAGAGACTGATGAAGGGCTGACATGGCCTGTCTTTGAGCTCATCACGTGTGCCGTCTGGGGTCTTGGGGTCTCTCACGCTCTGTGAAGTTGCTGTTGCCCAGCCTGGTCACCAGGAGCAGGAGGATGGCATGGTCAGAGGCTGCTGTGGGCATCACACGCCCCGCTGTTGTTTGTGTTGTGATGTCTGACATGCGTTTTGAGATTGCATATTTCCCCTGCTCCATGGAAGGCACACGCTCTCGGGCTGATTGCAATCAGGCTGATTGGTGGCCCAGGCCCGCTTCTCCTGCTGGCGTGGTGGTTGGGTTCATGGTTCCGTGCTCTGCCCTACAAACTTTCCTCCCTCACCATGTTCCCCTTGAACTTCCTCCTACCCAGCAGAGGTCCCCCCCAGCCCATCATCCCTTCTCCTGGGCTGAGACCAGGCCCACAGCCTGGGCCTACAGCCAGGAGGAGCCACCCTGGAAAGAGGCTGGGCAGGGGGCCAGGGGCCCCAGGACATCCCCCCCAGAGCCCACGGCAGACATTCCAGCCCCCAAACCCTATTCCCCCACTGGAAACAGCCCTCCTCCCAGCTCAGGCAAAACCTCAGGTTCAAGTCTGCCTCTTAGCCATACTCTGAGACCACCTGCATAGCAACAGAACGTCTCTTCACCACCCTCCACCAAGCGCTGCATCCAGCTTTGCTGGTATGACAGCTTTGTCAGCAAAAGAGAAAGCTGGAGGGTGGTGGAGGTGTCAATTTATCAAAACAGAAGCTAAGATTTTGAGAAGCGATGGCCAAAGATCTGAATGGGCTTCCAACCCCAGCGAAAGGCAAACGTGAGATGTTTGGCTGAATCCAAAACTGAACTCAGGGGCAGACGGAACACAAGTGGATGTCAGAATGCAACAGAAGCCCCATCCCCAACCTGGACCCCAGCTTGTCTGGTGCAGCCCCCACAGGAGGGCTGGGGAGGCGGGGCATTCTGGGGTCATTTCCTGTTCTGAGCCTTCAGAGTTCATGGGCTGAGAATAACCTAGGCGCTGGCTGTCACAGTCCCACACCCCAGAGAATGATGCTTTCGAGCTCCTGCTGGCAGCCGGCGGGAGTCCGGCCTCTGTTGAAGAAAGGGCCGGCCTCCTGGAGGCTCTGCAGCTGCACA
>SJYW01004694.1:4498-14536 GCA_006410735.1 Raphicerus campestris | reverse complement strand
TTTTCTATATATAGGTCTTTTGTTTCTTTAGGTAGATTTATTCCTAAGTATTTTATTCTTTTCGTTGCAATGGTGAATGTAATTGTTTCCTTAATTTTTCTTTTTTTTTTTTCTAATTGTTAGTGTATGGGAATGCAAGCGATTTCTGTGTGTTAATTTTATTTGCTGCAACTTTACTATATTCATTGATTAGCTTTAGTAATTTTCTGGCGGAGTCTTCAGGGTTTTCTATGTAGAGGATCATGTCGTCTGCAAACAGTTTTACTTCTTATTTTCCAATCTGGATTCCTTTTATTTCTTTTTCTGCTCTGATTGCTGTGGTAAAACGTCCAAAACTATGTTGAACAGTAGTGGTGAGAGTGGGCACCCTTGTCTTGTTTTCTGACTTTAGGGGAAATACTTTCAAAGTCTCACAAGTGAGGATAATATTTGCTGTGGGTTTATCATATATGGCTCTTATTATGTTGAGGTATTTTCCTTCTATGCCTGCTTTCTGGAGGGTTTTTATCATAAATGGATGTTGGATTTTGTCAAAGGCTTTCTCCGCATCTATTGAGATAATCATATGGCTTTTATCTTTCAATTTGTTACTGTGGTGTATCGCATTGATTGATTTGTGGATATTAAAGAATCCTTGCATCCCTGGGGTAAAGCTTACTTGGTCATGATGTATGATCTTTTTAGNCATCTATTGAGATAATCATATGGCTTTTATCTTTCAATTTGTTACTGTGGTGTATCGCATTGATTGATTTGTGGATATTAAAGAATCCTTGCATCCCTGGGGTAAAGCTTACTTGGTCATGATGTATGATCTTTTTAGTATGTTGTTGGATTCTGATTGCTAGAATTTTGTTAAGGATTTTTGCATCTATGTTCATCAGTGATATTGGCCTGTAGTTTTCTTTTTTTGTGGCAAATTTGTCTGGTTTTAGTATTAGGGTGATGATGGCCTAATAGAATAAGTTTGGAAGTTTATCACTGCAATTTTCTGGAAGAGTTTGAGTAGGATAGGTGTTAGCTCTTCTCTAAATTTTTGGTAAATTCAGCTGTGAAGCTGTCTGGTCCTGGGCTTTTGTTTGCTGGAAGATTTATGATTACAGTCTTGATTTCCACACTTGTGATGAGTCTGTTAAGATTTTCTATTTCTTCCTGGTTCAATTTTGGAAAGTTATACTTCTCTAAGAATTTTCCCATTTCTTCCAAGTTGTCCACTTTATTGGCATATAGTTGCTGATAGTAGTCTCTTATGATCCTTCGTATTTGTGTTGTCTGTTGTGATTTCTCCATTTTCACTTATAATTTTGTTGATTTGATTCTTCTGTTCCTTGTTGAATCTGGCTAATGGTTTGTCTATTTTATTTATCTTCTCAAAGAACCAGCTTTTAGCTTTGTTGATTTTTGCTATGGTCTCTTTGTTTCTTTTTCATTTATTTCCGCTCAAATTTTTATGATTTCTTCCCTTCTACTAACCCTGGGGTTCTTCATTTCTTCTTTTTCTAGTTGCTTTAGGTGTAGAGTTAGGTTATTTGATTTTCATCTTGTTTCTTGAGGTAAGCTTGTGTTGCTATGAACCTTCCCTTTAACACTGCTTTTACTGAATCCCATAGGTTTTGGGTTGTTGTGCTTTCATTTTCATTCATTTCTATGCATATTTAGATTTCTTTTTTGATTTATTCTGTGATTTGTTGGTATTCAGAAGTGTGTTGTTTAGCCTCCATATGTTTGTATTTTTAATAGTTTTTTTCCTGTAGTTGACATCTAATCTTACTGCATTGTGATCAGAAAAGATGCTTGAAAAGATGTCAATTTTTTTAAATCTACCAAGGCTAGATTTATGGCCCAGGATGTGATCTATCCTGAAGAAGGTTCCGTGTGGACTTGAGAAAAAGGTTTGGGATGAAATGTCCTATAGATTTCAATTAGTTCTAACTGGTTCGTTGTATCATTTAAAGTGTGCTTCCTTGCTAATTTTATTAGTTGATCTATTCATAAATGTGCATGGGGTATTAAAGTCTCCCACTATTATTGTGTTACTGTTAATTTCCCCTTTCATACTTGTTAGCATTTGCCTTACATATTGTAGTACTCCTATGTTGGGTGCATATATATTTATAATTGTTATATCTTCTTCTTGCATTGATTCTTTGATCATTATGTAGTGTCCTTCTTTGTCTCTTTTCATGGCCTTTATTTTAAAGTCTATTTTATCTGTTATGAGTATTGCTACTCCTGCTTTCTTTTGGTCTCCATTTGCGTGAAATATCTTTTCCTGGCCCTTCACTTTCAGTCTGTATGTGTCCCTTGCTTTACAAAACATATCTTAAAGTCACATATCAATGACTTCTGATCATCTGCTTGGAAAGCCCCTTTTCATTTTTCTAGGGACCACTTCAGTGCTACTCTCTGTGAAGCCTTCTCCTGACTCTCCCTTGAGAGTTCCCACTTCATAAATTTGCACCAATAATGTGTCTCTCTGACCAGTCAAATGAGAGATCTTGAAGCATAGGGAGTGCTTTATTTGTGTGTCTATTTCTAGCTCTGGCACATGTTCCCTTTCCTGTTGCCACAATCTTTGCATTGGTGCACATTACTGAAGGTTTTATTTTAAGGTGTAAACAATCCATTAGAATGTGACTTGACACACAGGCCTTGTGTGTACAACAGATGGAACCACTTAGCAGAGAATCTCATCGGCACTTTGTGACTTTCCAAAATGCCAACAAATGGTATCCTGAGAATTTGTTGTTGTCACTGGGATTACAGCATCATTTTTTCACACTTCAGTTATGTTCCCTTTCTGCACATTTATATCCTTTTTTTTTTATCAGCAAACTATCTTAAACAGAGTTATTCTGATTTTTCATGAAATTGGGATATAAAAACCAGAAAACCCTATTATTATTAAAGAATATCCCAAAACCTTATCCAAATCATGACTGGTGAGGGGACGAGGTGGAATCAGAAGTCAGTAATCTCAAATTTGGGAAGTTTTGAAACCTCAGCTCTTAAATGGAAATCCCTCAGGCCCTCAAGAGGAACTAGTATTGGAATTACAAATGCACCTGCTCAACCCAGTGCATTTCATTCATAAATAAACTTAAAGATGCTGGCAGCAGATTCTGAGAAATGAATAACCCAGTCCTTAGGAGACCATACTGATCTTATTCACCAGGTTTTTCCTCTCTAATATTTCTGACAAGGTCGTCTAGTTTTTTGTTTTCTAAATTTATTTAAAAAAACAAAATTAATTTATTTTATATTTGTACATAAGAGTGTTTATGGAATATCCACTTTTTCCTTAACTCTGCATTNCTGTTGCCACAATCTTTGCATTGGTGCACATTACTGAAGGTTTTATTTTAAGGTGTAAACAATCCATTAGAATGTGACTTGACACACAGGCCTTGTGTGTACAACAGATGGAACCACTTAGCAGAGAATCTCATCGGCACTTTGTGACTTTCCAAAATGCCAACAAATGGTATCCTGAGAATTTGTTGTTGTCACTGGGATTACAGCATCATTTTTTCACACTCCAGTTATGTTCCCTTTCTGCACATTTATATCCTTTTTTTTTATCAGCAAACTATCTTAAACAGAGTTATTCTGATTTTTCATGAAATTGGGATATAAAAACCAGAAAACCCTATTATTATTAAAGAATATCCCAAAACCTTATCCAAATCATGACTGGTGAGGGGACGAGGTGGAATCAGAAGTCAGTAATCTCAAATTTGGGAAGTTTTGAAACCTCAGCTCTTAAATGGAAATCCCTCAGGCCCTCAAGAGGAACTAGTATTGGAATTACAAATGCACCTGCTCAACCCAGTGCATTTCATTCATAAATAAACTTAAAGATGCTGGCAGCAGATTCTGAGAAATGAATAACCCAGTCCTTAGGAGACCATACTGATCTTATTCACCAGGTTTTTCCTCTCTAATATTTCTGACAAGGTCGTCTAGTTTTTTGTTTTCTAAATTTATTTAAAAAAACAAAATTAATTTATTTTATATTTGTACATAAGAGTGTTTATGGAATATCCACTTTTTCCTTAACTCTGCATTTATGTTCAGATTCACTAAACTCGCTGACGTTCACAGTGGTTTAGGAATGGTATATGGGAGTATTCACGTTCTAAAGCTTATGCACCAAACTAAAGGAAAATATACTCCTCCTTAGCCCCTCAAGTGGAGAAGGTGATGGCACCCCACTCCAGTACTTTTGCCTGGAAAATCCCATGGACAGAGGAGCCTGGTAGGCTGTGGTCCATGGGGTCACAAAAAGTCAGACATGACTGAGCAACTTCCCTTTCACTCTTCACTTTCATGCATTGGAGAAGGAAATGGCAACCCACTCCAGTGTTCTTGCCTGGAGAATCCCAGGCACGGGGGAGCCTGGTGGGCTGCCGTCTATGGGGTTGCACAGAGTTGGACATGACTGAAGCGACTTAGCAGTAGCAGCCCCCCAAAAACTGAGTGAAATAAGTTGACTTGATGAGCTGCATCTCCTCTTTCTGTTCATCTGTACTTGTATGTTGATTTCAGAATCGTTTTGTTTGGCCCTGGTAATAATTTCATTATTGTCTGTTGTTTTTTAAATTGGAGTATGGTTGCTTTACAATGATGTGTTAGTTTCTACTGTACAATAACATGGATCAGCTCTATGTGTGTGTTTGTGTGAGTATATATATCTCCTCCCTTGTGAGCCTCCCCTGACCCCAATCCCACCCATCTAGGCCATCACAGAGCACCAAACTGAGCTTCCTGTGCTATACAGAAGCTTCCCACTAACTGTTTTACACATGGTAAAGAATATGTGTCAGTGCCACTCTCTCAGTATTATTAACAATTGTGATTGCAGTATATTTCACTGACATCCATGGACTCTCTGTCAGCCTTGGTCACTATATCATCAATAGCCAATATGTTTATGAAATTACCAATTCAACTGTTAATTTTATCAAATACAACTTTTTATGAATTGATCACTTGGGTAAAATGTTGGCCTCTATAATTATAAAAAAGTACAATCTGAGATTCATAGATACTTCATTTTTGTGTAATGCTGGAACTTTTATATTGCATATTGTGGATATTACTATTATATTATTATTTGTAATTCCCATATGACTTACGTACCAATTTAGACTTTTTGCTATGGATCGACTTAGAAGTTCTATTTAGTCTTAAGACATGGTAGAGAAATTTTTTCTACAAGCTGATATTCTTGCTTTCATGCTTATAGCTATTTTAAAAAAGAAACAAACTTTGAGAATGGAATAATTTTGGTGTGAAAGCTCATGATCTTGGCTAAATTTTTATCATGCTTAAACAAAGAAAATATGTTCCTAATTTTAATATCTATAATGAGTGAAGCAGACTTTTTATATAAGACTTATTTATTAGTATTTAAGCAAATTCCAAATTCATACACAAAGCTCAAATTAATAGGAAAAATTCCTCTAATCCCTTAAGCTCTTTGAATGTCTCTTGTTTTTTTCCAGTGAACTGAATGCATTGCTTTGTGGAGGTATCTACACTTATTCAAGTGTTGTTTCTTTTAGTCAATTGCTTTTTCTCCCCCAGTGCTCAAGTGGCAAGTCTACTTACTTTTCAGTTTCCTTATGCCCTTGAACTGCAGAAGAAAATCCAGTCTAGTTCAGAATCGTGCCAGTCTGAATGGATCCTGCCTCATAGACCAAATATGTTTTTATTGACCATGATCAGCACAAACCAACATGTCTATTTTCATCATGCATACCATGTCAAGGAGTTCTAGATACTCAGAGAGGTTTTCTTTATAATGGAAACTCAGATCCTGCTTAGGGAGCAAAAGACTTTCATAGGATATTTTTTCCATGAAGCTTTTGAATACAAAACCTATAAATTTTTTCTATATAGAAGGTTTATAATATACAATTTAAATTGGCCTGAGATCACTGCAATTACTTGTCTTAGTTGCATGTCCAGGTTCATTTCTTGATAGAAACATTCTCAATTGAAATAAGCTTTTGAGTATTTCTTCACTTTTGTTAATGGAATATAACCATGTGCCGAAGGGTACATAGAATTAGGGTGAAATTTAGATAAATTCNTTAGTTGCATGTCCAGGTTCATTTCTTGATAGAAACATTCTCAATTGAAACAAGCTTTTGAGTATGTCTTCACTTTTGTTAATGGAATATAACCATGTGCCGAAGGGTACATAGAATTAGGGTGAAACTTAGATAAATTCATATCTCTGGGACCCCATTACTGGAAAATAGTTTCTAATATGACTGGTACTCCAACTTCATGAAAAGATAAGTGTTCCGAAAGTTTCATTTTGCGTAAAAGGGTGTCATTAAAGACACAGGAGCCATTTTTATTTGTCTTTATTTGTTCAGACCAATTCTTCAGTTAGCGATCATGATTTAGGGCCACATTTAAAGCTGCATATCAGCATTAAAATTCACAGTGCTTTTTCCCTTTCTTAAAGCTAGTTCAGAACCAACACAATTGCATTTTGCAAATGTAGACAGAAAGCCAGTTGAAACAGATTTAGACCATTGAAATTCACAGGAGTGTTCTTAGGGAAAAAAAAAAAGTTACTTATCTATCTCACTCAGTCCAAGTCAGTGTCATCAAGGCAGCAACCTTGACCAACCTTCTGCTTATTCGAAATTGGTTTGTTTGGGAATTTAAAATAGTAAAAATAATGAAATGTGAATCACATTATTAAGCTGATGAGTATTATATTAACAGACTGAAAAAGGAAAAGTCATATGATCATCTCAATAGGTGTGGAAAAGCAATGACTAAATCCAACATCCGTTCCTAATAAAAACTTTCCAAAAAACTAGAAATAAAAGGAAAGGTCTTTAGCCTAATAAAGGAAATTGATGGGAAACTTAAAACTCATATCCCTCTTAACAGTGAAAGACTGAATGCTTTTTCCCTAAGATTTGGAACAAGGCAAGGATATCTGATTTCACTAATGTTGTTTAATGTTATCCTGGAAATTCTAGCCAAGGAAATAAAGGAAGGAAACAAAAGGCATCCAGATTGGAAAAACAGAAAGAAAAGCCTGTATTCACAGACAATATGATTGTCTATATTGAAAATCCAATGGAATCTACGAAAGTAGAACTCCTGAAACTAGTAAAGGAATTTTGAAAGTTTGCAGAGTATGAGATCAATATGCAGAAATTAATTGTATTTTTATATAGTAGCAGTAAATGCAAGTTAACATTAGAAAACCAATATCATCAAAAATATCAAATGCACTTTAAATATGTTCAGTTTGTTGTATATTAATGGTACCTCAAAAACTGGAACAATACACCTTGAGAATATGAGATTAATTGTGAAAAATTATAAGATAAAAAACTAACCTATACTTGCCAAAAATGATAAAGTCTAATACTATATCTAACAAGCCATAATTCCAAACCTAAAGATAAGAGCTTCAGTTGTATTTATGGGATCAGCTTGGTATCCAGTACTGTCTTGTATTTTTTAATGAATGTAGTCCACTGATTTTGGAATTAGGAGCCCATTCTTAAAAATACTTGTGAAATTTGCAGGATACATAAGGAGAACCTTTCTATGGTAAAAATGGTACCTGTCATTATTGTTCATTATGATGACTTTGGGAATTTGATCCCTTGTAAAGCAAATATGATCTATACTTGTAGCTTTCAACCTCATCAATAAGCAAATGGAGTGATTCAAAATGCCCTATTAATAAGAGATAAAAGTGGGTAGAAATAAACTCTGTAAATGTGCTCCTGAAGTGATGCTTCTGTACACTTTGCAACAAGGCAGGGGTGACTTGCATGTTTCAGATACAAAGTAGATGGCAGATGGTCTGAAGGTAAATTCTAAACCATGAATTCTATGCTTAGCCTAGAAGAAGCATCCTGATTTAAGAAATCAAAAGGAGTGAAAAGGAGCTATATCGCATATATGGGGAATTTAGAAAGATGGTAACAATAACCCTGTATGCGAGACAGCAAAAGAGACACAGATGTATAAAACAGTCTTTTGGACTCTGTGGGAGAGGGAGAGGGTGGGATGATTTGGGAGAATGGCATTGAAACATGTATAATATCACATATGAAATGAGTCACCAGTCCAGGTTCGATGCAGGATACTGGATGCTTGGGGCTGGTGCACTGGGATGACCCAGAGGGATGGTACAGGGAGGGAGGAGGGATGGGGAACACGTGTATACTGGTGGCAGATTCATGTTGATGTATGGCAAAAGCAGTACAATATTGTAAAGTAGTTAGCCTCCAATTAAAATAGATAAATTTATATTTAAGTAATAATAAAAATTCAACAATAAAAAAGGAGCTATATCTCTTTGAGAGAGAAGGGACTAGAAGCAAAGCAGAAAGAGAAGAGATAGGTCATGACCCCATGCATTTGTTCCCTTTCGCAGGCTTCCCTTTGTATTTATTGATTCATATTTGAGGCAGAAAAATTGAATACTTTTTGAGCTTCTGAAGATGGTAAAGGCACCTTGGTTTTATTTTTGTTGTAGATTCTAAAAGATATTTTTGTAGGAAAAAATAATAAGAAACCTGTTTTGCAATCACAGTATTCAAAACAAAGTCTATTTTTACCATTTTAATTATATAAGTAATCTATGTTCATTTTAGAAAAAATAAAAGATAAAGATAAGAGAACAAAAAAAAAAACTCAAATCCTCTTATAATTCTACTGTTTGGGGATATAGTTCTCATTACTTTATGGATGTCTTTCCAGATGTCTCCTGTGTGTGTGTGTGCAATATACAGAGATTAAATTTTAAATATTCTTCCATAGCCATTTATCTTTCAACAATAAGTTATTAAGCTCTCTGTGTCAATAAGTATACATCTATACCACCATCTTAATGCTTTCAATTGTCTCATTCTATAAATGCACAGAATAATTTGAAGCAATCTCAAAGCTGTGAAGGTATGTTCATTTCTAATTTCCTTTTACTTTTCTGAAGGAACGAAGATTTCCTCTGTAGCATGATTTGAGCAGAAATTGATTAAAAACCTACAGTTCTGGATTTTAAATGGCAAAGTGCTTTTGGGACTCTGCCTGTTTAACTGTGAATTTCATAATATTGCGAATCACTGAGTACTCTGCAGTGGTCCTTACATGATATTTATGTGCATATTCTGGGCATCATTGTATTAATCACAGTACAGAATTAGGTCTTTCCTACCAGTTGACTTCTTAGGGAACATGATTTATTTCTTTCGGTTTCTAAACCTACAGACTGATACTAATTTATGAAATTTATTTAAAATATAAAGGTTCACTTCAGTTCAGTCACTCAGTTGTGTCCGACTCTTTGTGACCCCATGAACTGCAGCACGCCAGGCCTCCCTATCCATCACCAACTCCTGGAGTTCACCCAAACTCATGTCCATCAAGTAGGTGATGCCATCCAGCCATTTCATCCTCTGTTGACCCCTTCTCCTCCTGCCCTAAATCTTTCCCAGCATCAAGGTCTTTTCAAATGAGTCAGCTTGTCGCATCAGGTGGCCAAAGTATTGGAGTTTCAGCTTTAGCGTCAGTCCTTCCAATGAACACCTAGGACTGATCTCCTTTAGTATGGACTGGTTGGATCTCCTTGCAGTCCAGTGGACTCTCAAAAGTCTTCTCCCACACCACAGTTCAAAAGCATCAATTCTTCCATGCTCAGCTTTCTTTAGAGTTCAACACTCACATCCATACATGACTACTAGAAAAACCATAGCCTTGACCAAATGGACCTTTGTTGGCAAAGTAATGTCTCTGCTTTTGAATATACTGTCTAGGTTGATCATAACTTTCCTTCCAATGAGTAAGCCTCTTTTAATTTCATGGCTGCAGTCACCATCTGCAGTGATTTTGGAGCCCAGAAAAAGAAAGTTTTGCCACTGTTCCCACTGTTTCCCCATCTATTTCCATGAAGTGATGGGACTGGATGCCATGATCTTAGTTTTCTCAATGTTGAGCTTGAAGCCAACTTTTTCACTCTCCTCTTTCACTTTCATCAAGAGGCTCTTT
>SJYW01004690.1:1576-12355 GCA_006410735.1 Raphicerus campestris | reverse complement strand
GGTGAGTCAAACAGCCTTGGATTTGAGTCCCAGCTGTCACTTAGGGGCAAGTGACCACTGCCAGCATCTCGTGTGACCCTCATCTAATAAGAAAGCAGTTAATTACAAAATGTTCTGTTCCAGGGTTCCTGCTATTAAAGATATTGAAATCATGTATTGACTTTTCCCCTCAAAAAGAAACAAGGAAGCATTTGCCATCTTCAAAGATGATGTCCACGGGATGAAGACAGAGCTCTGAGACCCTTAACACGTGCCCCACTCGGGGCTGGTGCTTCCAGACACACATGTCTATCCATCCGGCAGTAGACTTCCCTGAAGCTTTGAAAGGAAAGCAAAGGCTCAAAGTAGCCTTGATACAGTAGGAAGACTCAGTTTTCTCATCTGCAAAATGGGGGCAGCACCTCCTGTCTTACAAGATTGTTACAAATATTATTACTCAAAATGGTATATTCAAGAATGCCACCATAAAACATGACATAACTATGTCTCCCCTACTAATTAAATGCATAGATCTCAAAGCCATGGTTCAGAAGACTTTATAGCTCATCTCATCCCACTCCTTCATTTTGTAATTCTAGGCCAGCAATTTAGACTGGGCAACGCTCTGGCTTCAACCGGCAAATTGAAGACAGTAAACTGAATGCTGGCTCCAGGTATTGAATGGTCCCTCATCTGCATATTTCAGCAGGTCCCCCAATACTGTGAACTCCCAGGCTGAACCCTGGCTTCCCTTCTCTGGGAGGTCCTCCTCAACTACCCCTCTGATCACCTGGAGTCCCTGCTGTACAGGTGCACTCCAGTTTGGAACACAGCCCACACCCAAAGAGTCTGGGAGTCTTATCTTTGTCCAGACTTGTCTCACTACCAGCTAGACTAGAAACTCCCCGAGGAAGCCTCGCCCACACCCGGCACACAGAGGCACTTACTGCAATTTATTACTCCTTCACTGTCTGTCTCCTTCACTAGAATGCAAACGCCACAAGGTCAAGGACTGTCAGTCTTGTTCACCACAGCATCCCAAGAGTCTCAGAGAGTATCGGGTACACAGTAGGCATTTAGCAACTGTGAAACGTGTAGATTTGTTGAATAAATGAGAGCAGGATCCTTGTCTTGTGCTTCTATGTATTACAGAATATCAGAGTTGGAAAAGCTAATCTGAGTTTAAAAAGCCAATCTGAATAACTCTACTGACGCAGGGAATTTACCTGGCTAGTTTTCCAGAATCTAATACAGTGCCTNCTCAACTACCCCTCTGACCACCTGGAGTCCCTGCTGTACAGGTGCACTCCAGTTTGGAACACAGCCCACACCCAAAGAGTCTGGGAGACTTATCTTTGTCCAGACTTGTCTCACTACCAGCTAGACTAGAAACTCCCCGAGGAAGCCTCGCCCACACCCGGCACACAGAGGCACTTACTGCAATTTATTACTCCTTCACTGTCTGTCTCCTTCACTAGAATGCAAACGCCACAAGGTCAAGGACTGTCAGTCTTGTTCACCACAGCATCCCAAGAGTCTCAGAGAGCATCGGGTACACAGTAGGCATTTAGCAACTGTGAAACGTGTAGATTTGTTGAATAAATGAGAGCAGGATCCTTGTCTTGTGCTTCTATGTATTACAGAATATCAGAGTTGGAAAAGCTAATCTGAGTTTAAAAAGCCAATCTGAATAACTCTACTGACGCAGGGAATTTACCTGGCTAGTTTTCCAGAATCTAATACAGTGCCTTATACATACATATTGAGATCATGCAAATATATTTGTTGATGGTATAAAGGTGAATGAGTTAGTATGTGGTTGGGTGGCTGAGTGGGAAGCAAGATATCTGGGTAGTTGGTAGCAGTTAGATGGCTTCATGGTGGATTATACAGATGGGTGGATGAGTAGGCAGGTGGGTAGACAGATGGTAAGATGGGTGGACACATGAGTGAGTAAATGGGTGAATGGGTAAACAGACAAGTAGGTGGAAGGGAAAGGAAAGGTGGAAGGAAGACTCACTCAGATTTACTGTCTCATGTGACTCATCTTTAAAGGAAGGTCAAGGAGTTTATGGTCTTCTTTGATGTCAGACAGAAAGCCACGCCCACCTCCAATGATTCCTCATAGAGGCAAATCTGATTCATCCCATGCCATCTAGTGCAGAGAAAGAGGAGGGCACGTGACAGGGCTTGGTAAATGTCGGCCAATCAGTGACTAGCTGGGTGGATACAAATACTAACGGGTATTCGTACAAAGAGGTGGATGTGGGGCCAGGTGGGCAAAAGAACAATGGATATCTGAAAGCCTTACTGTCGGTGGACAGACACAGAGGCACACAGGGGCACCCACAGATGTACAGAAGGATGGAAGGGGAGTACTTGGACAGAAGAACAGAGAGGCTGGACAGGGAGCGCCTTCCTCCTGAAGCACCAAAGAGCCTGGGTGCTGGCCCTCTGTGCAGCCAAGACCCGCAAATGCCAGGCCTACCCACCTCCAGGGGGCGCTCTGAATCGCACCCAGCCAGAAGATTTCTGTCTGACCCAACAGTGAAGGAAATAAACAGCCCACAGCTTCCCCGGTGGCACTAGTGGCAAAGAACCCGCCTACCAATGCACAAGACATAAGAGATGGGGGTTCCATCCCTGGGTCAGGAAGATGCCCTGGAGAAGGAAATGGCAACCGACTCCAGTATTCTTGCCTGGGACATCCCATGGACAGAGGAGCCTGGCAGGCTACAGTCCAGGGGTTGCAGAGTCGGACACAACTGAAGTGACTTAGCACACATGCACGCACCACCTCGTACATGTCACGCGCACAAGCTATGTGTGGCCGCAAAGGCTGTGCACTCTCTTGAATGTGGAGCCCGTGCAAGGTGTGAGATGCGGCGACCCTGGTCAGACCTCAGTTCAAGTCCTCTCACGTGCTTTATCTCATCTTCACAACAAGCCTGAAGGACAGACAGTCTGAGACAAATAAAGAAACCGAAATTCAAAGAGGGGGAAAAAAATAAAATAAAATAAAAATAAAAAATAATAAAAAATAAAAATAAAAAATAAAAAACAAAGAGGAGAAGGCACTCGCCCAGGCAGGGTCAGGCAGTGAGAGAACCGTTTTGCTAACTCCAAGCCCCATGCTCACTCGCTGATACCTACTTTCCAGGCTCTGTCTCATCCCTCCTGGGGACACCGCCACCTATTTCACAGGGAGGATGAGAGGTTCAGGACGAGCTCTCCCCTACAAGCAAGAGCCTAGAACAGTCACTCCCCCTCCACCTCCCTGAGTGGGTCTGCAGGGTCCCTGTGCCCAGGAGGCAACACTCGGACATAGAGCCTTCATGCTCGTGCAAACGCGGTGCCTCCCCGCAGACCCCCAGCACATGTGGGAAGCCAGTGCCAGGAACCCTCCCACGCATGCGAATGTTCCTAAACAGAGTAATTAGAGCACTGTTTAGGTAACTTTTACACAGGCCCCCTAATCAGAATCATATGTGGAATGGAGTCGGCGATGGTGGCCGAGCTGGAGGAGGCTGGTCAGTCTCCCCCCTGCACAACTGCCACCCCTTCCGCGTTTCTCTGACTACACACATCCTCCACCTCCCACCCCAGGACTGAAACGACCCACACACTTGTAGAAACCAGGGCCAAGCCACCCACCAGCAAGCAGCTCTGCAGTCACTGCCTGACATACCCAAAGCCAGACTTAGAACGGACCTTCGAGAGCCTCTCCTAGAACGTGACCGGTGAGGACACTAAGAAGGGGCTCGCTCACCCAAGGGCACCCAAAGAGGCCAGGGATCACCACACTGGTGTGATCATCCCCAAATCCAGGTCTGACCAGGTCCTTCCCCTGCTCAAAAGCCTCTGTGACATCCCATCACCTCTAGGATAAAGTTCACATCTCTCTGCCTGTCCTTCAGGTGGGCAGAGCAGCAGGCCCTGGAATCAGCTGCATATCAGTTCAGAGCCCAGCTCTGTCTCTAAAGCCTCTTGTCGTTAAGCAAACAACGTTACCTCTCAGAGCCCCAGTTTCCTGTGTGTTAAGTGTAGATCACANCCACCTGGAGTCCCTGCTGTACAGGTGCACTCCAGTTTGGAACACAGCCCACACCCAAAGAGTCTGGGAGACTTATCTTTGTCCAGACTTGTCTCACTACCAGCTAGACTAGAAACTCCCCGAGGAAGCCTCGCCCACACCCGGCACACAGAGGCACTTACTGCAATTTATTACTCCTTCACTGTCTGTCTCCTTCACTAGAATGCAAACGCCACAAGGTCAAGGACTGTCAGTCTTGTTCACCACAGCATCCCAAGAGTCTCAGAGAGCATCGGGTACACAGTAGGCATTTAGCAACTGTGAAACGTGTAGATTTGTTGAATAAATGAGAGCAGGATCCTTGTCTTGTGCTTCTATGTATTACAGAATATCAGAGTTGGAAAAGCTAATCTGAGTTTAAAAAGCCAATCTGAATAACTCTACTGACGCAGGGAATTTACCTGGCTAGTTTTCCAGAATCTAATACAGTGCCTTATACATACATATTGAGATCATGCAAATATATTTGTTGATGGTATAAAGGTGAATGAGTTAGTATGTGGTTGGGTGGCTGAGTGGGAAGCAAGATATCTGGGTAGTTGGTAGCAGTTAGATGGCTTCATGGTGGATTATACAGATGGGTGGATGAGTAGGCAGGTGGGTAGACAGATGGTAAGATGGGTGGACACATGAGTGAGTAAATGGGTGAATGGGTAAACAGACAAGTAGGTGGAAGGGAAAGGAAAGGTGGAAGGAAGACTCACTCAGATTTACTGTCTCATGTGACTCATCTTTAAAGGAAGGTCAAGGAGTTTATGGTCTTCTTTGATGTCAGACAGAAAGCCACGCCCACCTCCAATGATTCCTCATAGAGGCAAATCTGATTCATCCCATGCCATCTAGTGCAGAGAAAGAGGAGGGCACGTGACAGGGCTTGGTAAATGTCGGCCAATCAGTGACTAGCTGGGTGGATACAAATACTAACGGGTATTCGTACAAAGAGGTGGATGTGGGGC
The DNA here is from genome assembly GCA_006410735.1 of Raphicerus campestris. Lineage (NCBI taxonomy): Eukaryota > Metazoa > Chordata > Mammalia > Artiodactyla > Bovidae > Raphicerus > Raphicerus campestris. The sequence continues at coordinate 7,327 of SJYW01004690.1, read as the reverse complement.
CAGGTGGGCAAAAGAACAATGGATATCTGAAAGCCTTACTGTCGGTGGACAGACACAGAGGCACACAGGGGCACCCACAGATGTACAGAAGGATGGAAGGGGAGTACTTGGACAGAAGAACAGAGAGGCTGGACAGGGAGCGCCTTCCTCCTGAAGCACCAAAGAGCCTGGGTGCTGGCCCTCTGTGCAGCCAAGACCCGCAAATGCCAGGCCTACCCACCTCCAGGGGGCGCTCTGAATCGCACCCAGCCAGAAGATTTCTGTCTGACCCAACAGTGAAGGAAATAAACAGCCCACAGCTTCCCCGGTGGCACTAGTGGCAAAGAACCCGCCTACCAATGCACAAGACATAAGAGATGGGGGTTCCATCCCTGGGTCAGGAAGATGCCCTGGAGAAGGAAATGGCAACCGACTCCAGTATTCTTGCCTGGGACATCCCATGGACAGAGGAGCCTGGCAGGCTACAGTCCAGGGGTTGCAGAGTCGGACACAACTGAAGTGACTTAGCACACATGCACGCACCACCTCGTACATGTCACGCGCACAAGCTATGTGTGGCCGCAAAGGCTGTGCACTCTCTTGAATGTGGAGCCCGTGCAAGGTGTGAGATGCGGCGACCCTGGTCAGACCTCAGTTCAAGTCCTCTCACGTGCTTTATCTCATCTTCACAACAAGCCTGAAGGACAGACAGTCTGAGACAAATAAAGAAACCGAAATTCAAAGAGGGGGAAAAAAATAAAATAAAATAAAAATAAAAAATAATAAAAAATAAAAATAAAAAATAAAAAACAAAGAGGAGAAGGCACTCGCCCAGGCAGGGTCAGGCAGTGAGAGAACCGTTTTGCTAACTCCAAGCCCCATGCTCACTCGCTGATACCTACTTTCCAGGCTCTGTCTCATCCCTCCTGGGGACACCGCCACCTATTTCACAGGGAGGATGAGAGGTTCAGGACGAGCTCTCCCCTACAAGCAAGAGCCTAGAACAGTCACTCCCCCTCCACCTCCCTGAGTGGGTCTGCAGGGTCCCTGTGCCCAGGAGGCAACACTCGGACATAGAGCCTTCATGCTCGTGCAAACGCGGTGCCTCCCCGCAGACCCCCAGCACATGTGGGAAGCCAGTGCCAGGAACCCTCCCACGCATGCGAATGTTCCTAAACAGAGTAATTAGAGCACTGTTTAGGTAACTTTTACACAGGCCCCCTAATCAGAATCACATGTGGAATGGAGTCGGCGATGGTGGCCGAGCTGGAGGAGGCTGGTCAGTCTCCCCCCTGCACAACTGCCACCCCTTCCGCGTTTCTCTGACTACACACATCCTCCACCTCCCACCCCAGGACTGAAACGACCCACACACTTGTAGAAACCAGGGCCAAGCCACCCACCAGCAAGCAGCTCTGCAGTCACTGCCTGACATACCCAAAGCCAGACTTAGAACGGACCTTCGAGAGCCTCTCCTAGAACGTGACCGGTGAGGACACTAAGAAGGGGCTCGCTCACCCAAGGGCACCCAAAGAGGCCAGGGATCACCACACTGGTGTGATCATCCCCAAATCCAGGTCTGACCAGGTCCTTCCCCTGCTCAAAAGCCTCTGTGACGTCCCATCACCTCTAGGATAAAGTTCACATCTCTCTGCCTGTCCTTCAGGTGGGCAGAGCAGCAGGCCCTGGAATCAGCTGCATATCAGTTCAGAGCCCAGCTCTGTCTCTAAAGCCTCTTGTCGTTAAGCAAACAACGTTACCTCTCAGAGCCCCAGTTTCCTGTGTGTTAAGTGTAGATCACAATAGGGAAATGAACTATCATTAAGCCAATGGGAAGCTCTTAGTTGTATGCCTGGCCTGTAGCATGACCTTATTAAGCAGTAGTCATTCTTATTATAAGCAAACAAATTCCCAAAAGAGTCTGAGAGCTGTGGAGTCTGAGACACATGATTTCTCATCCCATCCCTCATCTTACTTGCTGTGTGATCTTAAACCAGTCACATGGTATCTCTGGGCTTCAGTCTCCCCATTCATCTTATAAGAAAACAGGATCTGATGATCCCTAAAATCCTGTGGGTCTGGCACTTATCAGCAAGTTAGCAAGCATGGCCCCAGCTCCATCCTCCTCTTTAGTGGACTGCTTAAGGCCCAGCACACCTTGAGTCCATCATCCATTTATAGTTTCATTCAGGCCACTTTCAGCCAATTTCCTGCAACAGCGAATTCCTCCCCATTGCCCAACACACAGGCTCTCTCCCATCAGACCTTAACACACTCTTGGCTGGTGCAGTGGGTCTTCAGCTTTGGTGCACATGAATCACCTGGAATTGTTAGAAAGTAGATTTTGGTTCGGCAGATCTAGGGTAGGACTGGGATTCTGTATTTCTATGAAGCTCCTAGATGCCCATGCTGCTGGTCAGCAAAGCACGCCTTGAGAATCAAGCCTTCTCCCTGCTCACCACCTAGTAAAATGACTCCTCACCCCTCAAAGCCTACTCAGGCAAGCCCTCTGCTGAGATACCTATACCCACAGCAGGATTCATAAAGCCCCAGCAGCAATGCTCATGACAAACAGCTTCCCTATCCATGCCCCTGGTGCCCAGCACAGAATGTCAGGATGTGCACAAAGGGAGAGGCAGGAGAGTCCCCCAACTTTGTGCATAAGGTCATGGGCAGCAGCGTCGTTCTCAGACATTCCCACTGGAGCCAGTTTCTAGGCAGCTCAAGTACAGAGAAGAGCTTCCATGGCTGTGGGCCACCACATGGATTCTTTTCAGACATAATCTGTCAAAGGAGCACTTTTCAGAAACAGCAGATAGCAGGAGCCTAAATTTGAGTATGGACCCAGAAAGGCAGCACCAGGGAGAAGGAAGGAAAAAGCACAGAGAGTGGGGGCAGAGAGAAGCCTGGATAGAAAGACATAGAAGGATGCAGAGAGGAAGAAAACGGGAAAGTCAGAAATAGAGACAGTATAGAGACACCAACACGTGGAGAAACAGAGATAGAAACAGAAGGAAGGGGCGACCCAGGGCACAGAGAGACAGAGAGCACGCGCTCGGAAGCAGGAGAGAAGAGAAAGGAGGGGGAAGGGGATTGTGAAAAGCAGGACACGGCCTTTAAGATGATAACTAATTTATCCCCCAAAGACATGAAAGCACAGGCTGTAGGACAGCCTCCTCACAAAAGGGCACCTGGTCCCCTGAGGGCCTCAGCCTCTTCACGCCAAGATGGGCTGTGGGGTGTGCGGCTGGATGGGGCAAGTCCTAAGATCTCCCCATTTCCTCTACCTTCCCCTATCCTCCTCCTCCCACATAAAGGAAGAAAGAAACGGAAACAGCAATTTGACATTTTTTTTTTTGGTTTATAAACAAAGTTCTAAACTAGTAGGAAACTGAGCCAAGCCTAAGAAAACAGAGGCATCACAAGCTCCACAAATTACCAGCAGGTCATTCATCTCCTCCAGGTCTCAGCTTCTTCAGGTGCGAAGTCACCAGGATACTCACAGGAGTGCTGAGGATTAAATGGGCTTTGTAAACAGGAACCTTCCCTCAGGAGAGCACGCTCTAAGGTGCCTCACAAACGGTCACTGCATTTGAACCGCAGGATGAGTTACACAAACGCCCTTATCTAGGTCTGTTGTTTCTGTTCAGTCTTTTCTCCCCTAAGCCTCACGGGATCCCAGACACAGTTTATCACCCATTTCACACAGTATGGAAATTCAGGTCCACAGTGGTCCACCACCTTTTCTACTCTACCAGCTGCATGCCCACACAAGATGAACAAGAAATGCATTTTTTTTCCTACAAAAAATGGGCATGCCTCTGCAGAAGCTGTGCCAGGCCCCATGCAGAAACGGGCCCAGAGCTGGATGGAGCATGGTCCTGCAACCGCCCCCTGCCCCCACCCCTCCGGGAGACAGCCATCACAATGTAACCACTGTCCAGATGGACAGAAGTGGCAAGAGGGCCACCTGTGCTAAGCCCTGTGAGATTCCTGCTTCCGGTAGAGTCTTCATTCTGGAGAGCAAAGGACAACCCTGAACTAGAAAACACTGAGTAATAACAAGTGCTCTGATGAAAACCCAAGAGCAAAATAAAACAAATGAACTGGGTGGTCAGGGAAGGCCTCTCTGGAAGGTGACCCTTAAGCAGACACCTGGGTCTGCTGTGCGAAGATGAGCTAGAAAAGCAAGCCAGGCAGCAAGAACAGGCCGTGCAGAGGCCCCAGCAAGAGGACAAGCTTACCATGTCCAGGACAGAAAGCTCAGTGTGGCCAGCGTGAGCTAAGAGAGGCAGAGCAGACGGAGAGGATGAGGCCAGATGTCACGTCAGCCTCACGAGCCTGGACAGGAGAACAGAATGGAGGGCTTTAAACAGAAGTGTGGTGGCGTGATTTGCATTTTAACTCCAGTTTGCACTAGACTACAGAGGGGTGAGTGGCAGGAGGGAGCCCAGTGAGGGAAGTGCTGCAAGTCCCAGGAGAGCAGTGCCGGGGAGTGGCACAGAGTGGTAGAGAGGCAGGGCTGAGCCCAGAGCCCAGCGACACTGGAACTTGGGCACTGCTGGCGGAGAGGCCGGCAAGGGCAGCGAGAAGGGGCAGCCAGAGACCAGGACTGGTCACTGCGCTGATGCTGCTGCGCAGGCAGGAAGAGGGATATGGACACAGAGGTTGCTGAGGCCACAGCAGCCCTGACACGAGCAGACTGCAGGCAGGGGAGGACAGAGACTGGGGGGTGATGGAAGCAAGGCTGTAAACCGAGACAACTCCTTCTGGAAGCTTCCGCCTCAGCAGAAGCAGAGAAGTGAAGCTGTAGCAGCAGGGAGTGTGAGCTCAAGGAAGCCTGCTTTTAGGCTGGAAGATTCTGGAGCAGTTTGTGTATGTTGATGGGAATGAGCTCCAGAGAGGGGAAAGTTCACACTGCAGGAGAGGGAGTACAGGAGAGATGTCTTAGAGGAACATGAGAGAGAATGGGACGGAGAAGAACAAGGCAAGGGTGGTCTGGCTTTGACAACTGCAGGGGCACCTGTGTGCACACAGCAAGAAGCAGCGGGCAGCCAGGCTGTGGAGCAGATATGGATCGGATGGCTCAGTACAGCCATCTCTGCTGGCATGTCAACAGGCAGGCCCAGACGGTCCTGTTTGAAGCAGGCTTGGAGCCTGACATGAGAGCTGCTTGGAAAGGAGGGAGTGTAAGATGGATTCTAAGCTGGGCAAGGAGGGCAGGGAGCACACAAGGGCAACAGGTAGAGAAAAGGCAATAGAATCAGTAGAAGAGATGGCTTCTGAAGGTCAGATCATTGTCACAAGCACGGGAGCAAAACCCCAAGCTGACAGAATGAACCCAAACAAGGACAAGTGGAAATCCACAAACAAAAAATAGGAACACAGAGGATAGAAGAAAAGATGTGTTAGATACTGCATCCACCACCAAAGACAAAATACAAGGAAAGGAACCGTTAGAGACCAAGAAAGTGCTTCTGCAAATTAAAAGTAACAAAAATTTTAAAATAAAGTGGGAAAGTCAAGGAAATTCTCAGAAAACTGAACAAAAAGACAAAGAGCTAGAGATGAAAGAAAGATAAGAAAATCGGAGGACCAATACAGAAAGCCAAACGTGCAACTAACGGGATTTCCAGGAAAAGAAAAAGATAAACGGTACAGGGGGGAAAAGTCCAGGAACTGCCACATAAAAATGTCTAGAACTGAAGGCCATGGATCTCCAGAAACGAAGGACACAGCAAGCACTCACTTCAATTAATGGGAAAAAAAACC
>SJYW01004685.1:179712-197237 GCA_006410735.1 Raphicerus campestris | reverse complement strand
CTGCCAACAGCAGCCTCTGCCCTGAGGCTGAGGCCCGAAATCCCTGCTGGCCTCCCGCCGTGGACACGGCCACTCCATTCGTGCGGCGGAGGCGTCACAGCAACGCTCTCACTGTGCCGGCGGTGGAAGCACGCTCGCTCCTGTTAAAGCCTGAGAATCAAGCTGTGCCGGGTTTCACGTGCCCGCCAGTGCGCGGTGGAGATACCGCCGGGGACAACGGCTGGGCCCTTCCGAGGAAAAAAGCCTGCTCCCCTCTAAGGCGGCGCCCAGAGTCGTCAGCAGGCTAAAGCTGGTGTTCAGGGACAAAGAGGCGCCTGCCCCGGGCGACAGCTCCTCAGTGGCAGCCCCTCCCTCATCCACTCACGCACACCCCTCGTGTGGATGCACGGCCCTAGGGTGGGGGTCCCGGGGGTGGACAGGCCAGGCGGCATGAGATCCAGACACTCACAAGGATGCTCACAGATGATCAGAGAAGCAAGTCATGGTTACACAGATGCGGCACCAACAAGCTGCCGTCTACTCAACTGCCCACCTGTCAGGCGCCTTGCTGTATCTGCAGAGATCGCATTCAACTCTATAAAGTGGTTCTATTCTGTGGATGCTAGAGGTGAGGTCTGGGCAAGTTTGGTGACTTACTTAAAGCCGCAGAGCTCATCAGCAGAGCAGGGATGGGAAGCGAAGCCTGACCCGAGCTCTCAGCTACACCTCCAGGCCGACTCTTGCTCTTTTCTGACCTGCTCTGTAACCAGACCACCCGACAGGACCATCACGCCTCCCAGGGTGTTCTCATGCGCGTATGTCCGAGCAGGGAGCGCACCGCCCCATGCTTTCTTTTTGGCAAAAGGGACAGTGTCTGCACCCTCCGCTCCGCCCCACTTCACGGGGCTGTGGAATGTGGGTGACCGCCGGCTGGTGTCCAGACCAGCGAGGACTGTGATGCCTCCGTGGGGTTCGGCCACACGCTATGTGGACAGGTGTGGATCCTGTCTGCCTGGTGCACGGGAGGGGCTGGCAGTGAGGCGATTGGGGAGGAACACTCAGGGAGGGGGTCACTTACGGCTGCAGGGGGCAGAGAGAGGGCATGGAGGCCTGTGGGGGGCACGGAGGGCCGTGGGGGACACGGCGTGTGGCCGTGGATGCGAGAGCTGGGCGCTCTGGGTGGGGGGGGGCCCTTTCTGCTGCACCATGTTGGCCCCCTTTCCCACTGGCTCACCCACCAGTAAAAACGTTTCTAGATCTTGGGATCGTGGGTACACTTGTCCCAACTGCCCCAACTGCCAGCACCCCGAATTCCCTCCATGGCTGGCACTTTCCACCATCACCATGGACTGTGTGATGGTTCCCATGAGCGGGTCAGCCCACAAGGCAGGGCCTGGCCCCTGGATGTCCTCAGGGCCTAGCACAGTGCCAGGCAGGGAGGGGCCCCCTGTGGAAGACACTGANCTGAATTCCCTCCATGGCTGGCATTTTCCACCATCACCATGGACTGTGTGATGGTTCCCATGAGCGGGTCAGCCCACAAGGCAGGGCCTGGCCCCTGGATGTCCTCAGGGCCTAGCACAGTGCCAGGCAGGGAGGGGCCCCCTGTGGAAGACACTGAGCAAGCGCTGGAGCAGGTGGTCTGCGGAGTGTCCACCAGCGCGCCGGAGCAGGTGGGATTGTGCAGCAGACAGCAGGTGGTCCCGGGGGGGAGGGGCTTTCCGGACACTCCCTGAGGAGGTGGTCCCGGGGAAGGGCAGTGCGGTGCAGTGGACAGGGAGAGGATTCTGGGAGCAAAGGAGTCAGGAAAAGGCGAGCGGCGCAGAAGGTGAGCTCTTCTCACGTCCAGGTGAAGGTGGGCGTGCTGCTCCCCGTGCTTCCTCCTTCCCCACAGNGAGCAGGTGGTCTGCGGAGTGTCCACCAGCGCGCCGGAACAGGTGGGATTGTGCAGCAGACAGCAGGTGGTCCCGGGGGGGAGGGGCTTTCCGGACACTCCCTGAGGAGGTGGCCCCGGGGAAGGGCAGTGCGGTGCAGTGGACAGGGAGAGGATTCTGGGAGCAAAGGAGTCAGGAAAAGGCGAGCGGCACAGAAGGTGAGCGGCGCAGAAGGTGAGCTCTTCTCACGTCCAGGTGAAGGTGGGCGTGCTGCTCCCCGTGCTTCCTCCTTCCCCACAGGCTGACCCTTCTTTCAAGTAAAAAGTGTGGGGTGTCGGGTAGAGACGGAGAAGCACACCAGAAAGAAAGCGGCTGCTGCGTCTCACTCCGTCCATACAAGAGGCGGGGTTCTGAACCTAAGAGCTCTTTCTCTCTCCTTCTTTCAAGGACCAAACAAGCCTAAGCCATAATGGAAAAGAATATCAAAAAGAAGAATGTGTATATATATAAATGCCTGTATAGGGCTTCCCAGAGGCTCAGTGGCAAAGAATCTGCCTGCCATGCAGGGGACCCAGGTTCGATCCCTGGGTCAGGAAGATTCTCTGGAGAAGGGAATAGCGAACCACTCCAGTATTCTGGCCTGGAGAATCCCATGGATGGAGGAGCCTGGTGGGATACAGTCCACGAGGTAGCAAAGAATTGGACAGGACTGAAGCAACTGAACACATATATGTGTATAAATGAATCACTTTGCTATACAGGAGTGACCACTACCGGAGAAGGCACGGGCAGCCACTCCAGTGCTCTTGCCTGGAAAACCCTGTGGACGGAGGAGCCCAGTGGGCTGTAGTCCATGGGGTCGCACAGAGTCGGACACGACTGAAGCGACTTAGCAGCAGTAATTACAAAACTGTAAATCAAATATACTTAAAAAAAAAAAAAGATTTATTTAAGCGCGAGAGCAGTGCACGGAGACCTTCTTAAAGGCATCACAGGAAGCGAAGGAAAAGAAAGAAGCAGATCACTTCCCGAGCCCCTGAATTCGAGGCGGGGCGGGGCAGGGCCCCAAGATCTATGCCCTGCAACCCCAGCCCCACTCCACCGCCTCACAGACAGACAGACAGAACAAACTCAGGGAACCCTGTGACTGGTTCGGGGCGAGCCTGCTGATCCTCAAAGATGGCTCAAACAGGAGACTGCAGTGTGTCCCCGGCCTCCCTGGGAAGGGAGCTTTCTGTGATGGAGACAGGAAACCAGTACACTGATGATACCTCTAGGTGAAAACGGGCACAGAGGGGACTTCAGGGAGCCAGGGTTAAAGTTTGAACGCATCCTCCTCTCACGTGATACAGTCAGCTTTCTCTGAGAGTTTACGATGGGCTCATAGTCCATAAACTACACACAAACTCAGCAGGAAGTGACGAGCTCCTTCAAATATTAATCACTGGAGGCAGTGCTGTTCATGGTGGGGGTGGGCCCGCTGCACTGCCTGGTGTCAGACACCTCCTGCCGCAGGGCCTGTCGTTGCAGGACGCCAACTACCTCACAAAGAAGAAAGCAGGCAGGCTGAGCGCATTGTGTTGGAAGAGGAAGGCCTTCTAACCACCCCCTCAAAAACTGCTCATCAAAAGGAACATGGGATATATCTGAAGCGCCTGCCATTTTTCAGCTTCGTTTTCTAAGGAACGGTACTCACGACGATCATGTTAGCATAAATTAAAGCCACCTGACTTCACTGGGACCCACAGAACCATGTGTTATTCATCTCAAATAAAAATCTGGTATTAATCCTCTTGTCAAATCGGTAGGAAATACTCAACATGAAAGTTGAGAAATCACATTAGTTCAGGGTGAGAATGTGCACTCCTCGCCACCCACAAGTTCAGGGATGGCTTCTGGTCAGACATGGCCGTCTTGCTGATTTCGGACTTGCTCACGATTTGTTCCATTACCACAGCACCTCTGCGCGTCGTCACCCCACCCTCCCACCTGTGTACTAGAGTTCTCTCTGGAACTGATGGCTTTCAGCCTGCAGGGGAGCGTGTAGGGCAAAGTCGTCCTTCTTAGGGGTTTACTTGAGAACTCTGGTCTTTTGCCAAGTGTGAAGAGAAGCAGGTGGGGTTAAGAGGATTATAGTAGCGGTGCTTGCTGTGCAGAGCTTTTGTCCAAAATGGACCACAGGTAGAAAGACCAGAGGACGAGAGGTGACCAGACGCTTCCGCTACCAGCTGATGGCAGAAAAGATATCTGGAAGGCATTCTTCCAACTACCATACAAAAGACCCTGGGGTAAAGGACAGCGATGTGTTTTTAGGAACCCATTGCTGGGTTCCTTAGAGAATAAGGGGAATCTTGGCGATTCATGTAAACGCACACAGACCAAAAGAACTTCACACACACGCAGATGAAAATCTTAAAAAAAAAAAAAAAAAAAAAAAAAAAATCTGAAACGTGAGCAGCAGGCATGTAAGGAAGGCAGGGCTTTGTGGAGCAAATGCGGCCTCCAGCCCTGGGACAGGACCCCAGACCTGGGAGGAGGGCGCTGCAGAGGGAAGCTTGGGCAGCTCCTGGGTTACTGTGGCCCCTTGAGGGGGTAAAGCACCCTCATACGCATCGTTCCCCAGGCTCCTAGCACGTTTACAAAGCAAAACCTCTCCTGAAGACAGCAACCCACGGCAAGGCCATCAGGATGCCTGTATATCAAGCTGAACTAAGTAAGAGCTCATAATCTAAAATCACCAAATAGCCCACTAGGAACGTATAAATGTAAAAACGCCACATAAAATGCGGGGACCCTTGAATGATGAGGCCTTCAGTGAGATCCTAGGGAATCAGCGGCGGACAGGGGGATAAAGGCCAGCCTGACCTCAGCTCCAGATGGAACTGGAGACAAGAAAAGCCTCCCTTGAGAGTTTTAAGCTTCGAGTCTGAAGTCTTGTGGGTGTGAGGCCAGAATTCTACCGTGTGGACCAACAGACCCCAAGCTATATTCAGTTTAAAGTGCCCAGGGGGGCCTACTAGAGGAAACACAAACCCTTTTTGGAAGAACGTACTTCAAACCCAAAAGAACAATCACAGGTAAGACTTTAAAGAACGCAGGTTCACATTAAAAAAAGAAATCATTACATACAAAAGAAATAAGCCACTGTAAGAGGAAACAGAAAAAAACCCCATAGAATCTGAACTGTAAAGGCTGAAAATACTGCAATAATCAGACAAAGGATGTAACATATGTACCAAAAAAATAAAAATCAAAGAGGGAATTGGCAAATATTAGAAACACTGGATTACTCAAACCAGGCAGACTTGGTTGATTTGGGGATGCCTCAAACAGAAGCTCCAGAGCTGAAAAATATAATTCCTGAAATTAAAAACTCAATGCAATTGAGTTGTGGAAAACAAACAAATAAAAAATTAGTCAATTGAAAGATGGATCTAAAGGCATTATAGGAAACGCACCGGAGAGATAAAGAGACAGGAGACACGGAAGAGAGGCTGGGCAGCGCAGAACGCAAAGCGCCTAGCGCTACCGCAGCCGAGGCCCGGAGGGGGCGGGGAAATGCGGGAGGGCCAATCCCAGAGCAGCAGGCAGGGGGCGGGGAAATGTGGGAGGGCCAATCCCAGAGCAGCAGGCAGGGGGCGGGGAAATGCGGCAGGGCCAATCCCAGAGCAGCAGGCGGCCCTAGTGAGGGGGCGGAGTTAGGATAAAACCAGCGACTCCGCGAGGGCAGAACAGTAACCTCAAAACCAGAGAGGGAAAGTCGCTGTCCAAGTACAGTAGTATCGTCTGAGAACGAAGGTCCAGCGAGAGGCTGAAGGCAAAAGGAGAAGCGGGCGGCAGAGGATGAGATGGTTAGACAGCATCACCGACTGCATGGACGTGAACTTGAGCACACCCGGGAGACAGTGAAGGACAGGGGAGCCCTGCGTGCTCACTCCGTCCACGGGGTCGCAGAGTCGGACAAACTGAACAGCAACAACAAGAAGGCAAGATAAAAGTGTTTTCAGACAAAAAAGTCAAGACTTGGATTAAAAGCGGATACTCAATGATAGGAACTTCTTAAGAGTGTTTCAGGAAAAAAAGAGAAAGCAAACTTGTGGTTAGCAAAGGGGGAAGGCTGGGACTAAATCCACATACGTCTATATATAAAAGAGAGACTCCACAAGGACCTACTGGAGGGCGCAGGACTCGGTGTTAATGAGGACCTACACGGGGAGAGAATCTGGAGCAGCACGGGCCGCGCGCTGGATAACTGGATCACTCTGCTGCACGCCGGGGACTGACCAACGCTGCAGATCAGCTATACACCAGCATAAAATAAAAGTTAAACAAAAGCCAAAAGCAAGAGAGGTCTGAGACGCATGAGAAAAAACGAATGCTAAGCAAGGGAAAGGCGCTCAAGTGGTGACCCCTGGTGTCCGTGGGGCTTTGGTTCCAGGTCCCCACAGATGTCAAAACCTGTGAGCACTCAAGTCCCTTTTACAAAATGGTACGGGATTTGCTTAGAACCCAGGCATGTCCTACAATACATTTTAAATCATCCCAGGATTACTTGCAATGCCTAATACAATGCATGGATGAACACTATGCAAACAGCTGCTGGTGCACAGGGTAAATAAGTTCTGATTTTTGGAACTTTCTGGAATCCTTTTTATTTCCTAATATTTTCTATCAGCAGTTGATTGAATCTATGGATGCAGAACCTATGGATATGGAAGTTGCTCAGTCGTGTCCGACTCTTTGCCACCCCATAGACTGCAGCCTACCAGGCTCCTCTGTCCATGGGATTTTCCAGGCAATAGTACTGGAGTGGATTGCCATTTCCTTCTCCAGGGGATCTTCCCAACCCAGGGTTTGAACCCAGGTCTCCCACATTGTAGACAGACGCTTTACCCTCTGAGCCACAAGGGAAGTTGGGCCAATGATAATAAGTGACTTAAACTGAAATACGAAATAGAGCTCAAGTCCCAGACAAACGCAGCATATCATTTGGGAGGCGGAGAGAACAGAAGTCAAAGCATTCCAGAGGTCCTGTATCGAACAGGAGGTTAACGATACTGATTAACTCTGCACAGTTAAAAATATTCATGCTAAAAACTCTAGGATCAACACTAAAAGAACAGAAAGATCTATATAACTTATAAACCATTAGAAGGTGGGGTGGGGGGAGAAATGACAAGTAGAAGAATCATGGTCAATCTGAAACAATGTTAGTGGGCTCCCCTGGAGCTCAGTGGTAAAAAATCTGCCTGCAAATGCAGGAGACATGGGTTCGATCCCTGGTCCAGAAGACCCCACGTGCCTTGGAGCAGCTAAGCCCGTGGGTAACAGATACTGGGCCTGTGCAGAGCCCTCGATCCGCAGCAAGAGAAGCCGCAGCGGCGAGGAGCATGCGCGCAGCAAGAGAAGACACAGCGGCGAGGAGCCTGCGCGCAGCAAGAGAGCCGCCCCGCTCTCAACACCCAGACAAAGCCCGCAGCAGTGAGCACACAACACAGCCCAAAGCAGGTACAGCAATGAACACACAACAGCGTCAGAAAGGAATGTGGGAGGCGGGGCCAACACAGTTTGCAAAAAAGGCAAACTGAGATGGTATAAACAAATCCACATGTCATTTAAAATATGCCAGTATCTCCATTGAAAGGTAAAGATCATTAACACAGCCTTTAAAAGAAAGTCGTATGCCATTCATAAGAGATGACCCTGAAACATAAGGACTAAGAAAGGTTAAAAGTAAAAGGAGGAAAACCAGGGTGCCATGCTGGTGCCGCTATAATAAACCAGACACGAAAGATTTTAAGGCAAAAATCGTTACTACAGATAGAGGGAGTCATGAAACATTCAGAAAGGTTCAATTCACCAGAAATATATAACTGTTCTAAACGTGGAGACCTCCAATAAGATGGCTTCAAAATGCACCCAAACTGGAAGAGCTGCAGGAAGAAATGTTCAAACCCACATCTCTTCCCCCTTCTCCCGCAGACACGGCTCATATGTAGACTTGAACTCGTGGACATAGAACATGTGCTTATAACAGACAAGGTATGTGGCTTTGAAGCACACACCAAATATTTATAATAAAAAACGGTATACACTACGAGATCACAAAGCAAGTCTCTACAGACTTCAAACAGCAGTGTCTTACAGATGAATCTTCTGACCACAATGCACTGTACTTAATAACTAATGATGTAACTAAAACCAAAAATAAGCAAAAACCACCTCCTCATAGGTCTGAAAATTTAAAAACACACTTCTAAAATGAAAATTAGTAAATACTTTGAACTTGTAACAATAATGAAAATAAAAGGCACCCAAATTTATGGCTAAAACTTAGCAGCGGTTTGAAGGAAAGTATAACCTTAACCTTTTATATAAAAGAATAAAAATGTAAAATAAAACTATCCAATTCAGATCAAAAAAGAATAAACCCAAAGGAAGAAACGAAATTATAAAGAAACTAGCAGAAATCAATGATATAGAGAAGAGATACAAAACAGAGGTAATTATAGTAATTTTAAAAAGCTCCAAAGTTGATTCTTCTAGAGAGAAAACACTGAGTGTGTTAAGGTTAAGGAAAGAGAGGTAATGAAATGAAATGAGTTAAAGGGATGCAACTGCAAGACACCGAGAAGGTGACAGATATTAATAAATAACTTGACGCCACATTTTTGAAAGCAGGTGATGTGGACAAATCCCTACAGTTACCAAAGCGAATTTAAAAAGAAATGAAAAATAAGTTATACCAGAAGAATTAAAGAAACTCACTCTATAGTTAAAAATCATCCCACAAATAAAACGCCAGCTCTGCAGTGTTTTGCAAGTAAGCTCCACCAAACATTAAGCAACAGATTAATTTCAATCTTACCGGAACTCAGGGAATCTAAGAGCGAACAGTCTTTAAGGCCTTATGTGAGAATGATGTAATCCTGACACTAAAGCCAGATAAGGGCAGCACTAGAGAAACGTGGCTACGCCAGCGCCAGCAACACGCAAAAAATGTATCGCCAGCACGTTAGAAACGTAGGCTTTGTTTAAAATTAGGGATTTATCGTGTAATTCACCACCATGCAAAACAGTGAGAGAAAAATTCACAGTTCTGCTGAATGATGTAGACATTTCTTTGACGAAATTCAACACCATTTACAATAAACCACTAATAAGCCAAATAGAGAAGGGGTATTTTTGTAACGATAAGGTATATTTCCTAAAAAACCGGTAACAAACAGTCCATCGGTTGTTCTTAATAACACAGCACTCTTTAAGCAACACGGGGGCTTTGGTGGCGATTCAGGAGTTAAGAGTCCCTCCTGCAGCGCGGGGGATGTGGGCTCTGTCCTCGGTCAGGGAACCCGGATGCCACGAGCCGTGGAGCAACTGAGACCCGCACGGCAATCACTGGGCCTGCGTGCTCTGGAGCCACAGCCACAGAGCCTGCGCGCCTCAGCTGAGGTCGGACGTGGCCAGATGGCAAAGGTAAGAAAGGATGAACAATGTAGAGATGTCTGCTATCTTTACTTTTACTCAGAGGCTCTAACTCTAATAGGGCAGGCAAAAATAGGACAGGATATAAGAATAGGATGTAATAGGACAGGATATAAGAAAAATCCCCACTATTATTTGATTTTATACACAGAAGAATCTATAGATAGATTAGTAAATTTACTAAGTTTATTTAGCAAGGTTGCCTGAAAAAAAATCAATATACAAATAATTAACTCCAGATGGATTATAGTATTTAAATGAAATAGGAAAAACTTTTTTAATCTTTTAGAAAAAAAACTACATAAGACCATATAGTCTCAGAGTAGGGACTTTTTAAAGACACTAGAGTTCATTACAAAGTGATTACTGAGGATGAAAATTAAGAGCTTCTGTTCATCAGAAGACATCACTATGGACAGTGAAATGGCCATCCACAAACTTAGGAAAGTTATTAGCAACATACACAGTGGATGCCAGCACATTACGCGGGAGAGACAGCACTGTGCCAACAAAGGCTCGTGCAGCCACGTACAGACGTAAGAGCTGGACCATAAAAAGCCTGAGCGCCAAGGAACTTATGTGTTGCTGTACTTTCAAATTTTAGCGCTCGAGACGACTCTCGAGAGTCCTTGGACTGCAAGGAGATCCAACCAGTCCATCCTAATGGAAATCAGTCTTGAATAGTCATTGGAAAGACCGATGCTGAAGCTGAAACTCCAGTACTTTGACCACCTGATGCCAAGAGCCGACTCACTGGAAAAGACCCTGATGCTGGGAAAGACTGAAGGCAGGAGGAGAAGGGGACGACAGAGGATGAGACGGCTGGATGGCGTCACTGACTTGATGGACATGAGTTTGAACAAACTCCGGGAGATAGTGAAGGACAGGGAAGCCTGGCATGCTGCAGTCCATGGGGTCGCAAAGAGTGACTCAACAAGAGAGTCAATAAAGGGTTGTTATCCAGAATATACAAAGAAGTCCTACAAAGATAAGAAGAAAAGAAGACAAGCTGACAGAAAGAGGAATAAACTGTTGAGCAGGCAGTCCACCAGAGAGCACATTCAAGCAGCCAGTTAGACAGACGGAGAACTGCGCAGCCTCTTTAGCAAGCAGGGAGATGGAAATTAAAATGCTGCAGATATGGTCACATATCCACTAGACTGGCTGGCACTGCACAGGATGGCACTCCACATGGCGGTGGAGACGCCGAGGAGTGGGGAGTGCCACGCTCTGCTGGGGGGCGTGTACACGGACACCAGCACTTCAGAAAACAGCCCGCCATCCTCTGGTAAAGTTGAGCACGTTAGCCCTGCATGAACCAAAAACTCCCACATCGAAACATGCATCTTAGAGGAAACTGTAGGCATGGACAGGAATTCCCATGGCAACTCTGTAAAAGCAAGTAACTATGAACACTTCAAATGCCTTCAAAAAATTCTGTGGCACAGCCACACAGTGGAATACGATATAGGCACGAAAACACCATCAGCTACAACTGTATGAAGCAAGCTACATAAACTTGGTAATGAATAAAGAGGGTAAGGAGCAAGTCAGAAAAGAAGATATAAAGTACCATTCCAGATATTAATAGATAAAATTCACATCAAGCAAAATTAAATGTATTCCTTATGGATATCAAAAACACTTCTAAAAGCCTAGGAACAGTGCATACAGAATATGGGACTGTGGTTATCTTTAGCAGCTGTGGGGGCCTCTGACGCCTCCTCCTGTTGTGTGGCCCTTCCTGGGAAGCACATGGGTTCACCAATGCCAGGGGTTCTTCCTAGGGGGGTCATCTCCACCTTGGGGGCAGGAAGGGGCACGGTTTCCTCCCAAGAGCTGCAAGGGGTCCCCTTAGAAGACTGAGACACCTGTGGCTCCTTATCTGCATCATGCGATCATATACTGTTCTTTGCGATCACAGATCACGACAGGAAGACCTGAGAACTCTCCCCCATGAATCATTTTGCATTTGGCACAGTTTAGCATCATCAGGCGGAGAAGGCAGTGGCTCCCACTCCAGTGCTCTTGCCTGGGAAATCCCAGGGATGGGGGAGCCTGGTGGGCTGCAGTCCACGGGGTCGCTGAGGGTTGGACACGACTCAGCGACTTCACTTTCACTTTTCACTTTCACGTACTGGAGAAGGAAATGGCACTCACTGCAGCACTCTTGCCTGGGAAATCCCATGGGCGGAGGAGCCTGGTGGGCTGCAGTCCATGGGATCGCACAGAGTCGGACACGACTGAGCGACTTAGCAGCAGCAGCAGCATCAGGAGTGAAGGGGACTTTTTACACAAAATAGGAAAAGCTGCCAGGACTTTCAAAGGCCTTAACCAATGCCACCAGTGTGAAGCACGAGGAGCAACCACAGAATGTGGCTCAAACATCACACAGTGAATTTGCTGGTCACTGTTTCGACCTCGGAACCAGAAGAGCCAGCAGTGCAGACAAAAGCTGAGCTGGTGGCCCAGAGGGAGCTCATGCGCGCCCTTCACCCCCCGGTGGTGTTTCCCCTTGTCCCTTCACCATTTCCTCCTCTCCGTTCCACCACAAAGCATAACCTAATAACCTGAGTTTCAGAACTGCCTTCAGAGACCACGGGCTCAAAAGATGAAAGCTGACAGGTACTTGGTTTTTAAATNCGGAACCAGAAGAGCCAGCAGTGCAGACAAAAGCTGAGCTGGTGGCCCAGAGGGAGCTCATGCGCGCCCTTCACCCCCCCGGTGGTGTTTCCCCTTGTCCCTTCACCATTTCCTCCTCTCCGTTCCACCACAAAGCATAACCTAACACTGAGTTTCAGAACTGCCTTCAGAGACCATGGGCTCAAAAGATGAAAGCTGACAGGTACTTGGTTTTTAAATTAAAACACAGATCAGTGGCAAATTTTCCTTCCAGTGATCTCACCGGGCCCCACCCTATCTTCAAACTGAAGGTTGCAGGCTGCCTAAACTCCTGTGACAAACATGTCCTCCGAGGGAAAGACAAAGACAGTGACCAGGAGCAGATCTGAGGCTGATAGATGCATTTCCCTGNCCCAGTAGGAAGGGACCGGGCAGCCCACAGAAGTCATGGAAGGAGACAGCAGAGAAGTCAGTTTAACGCCTGGGCAGAAGGTAGCGCATCAGCTTTGTATTCACCTTCCTGTCTGACCCCAAGCCTCATCAGATCCCCTGGAAATCCAGCGAGGGCATAGTCAGTGGGTAAGAAGCCCCTGAGATTGGAGCAGGGCTGTTGGAAGGAGGAGAGCGCACGTTGAACGTCTGTTCCTGCACTTGGGGCCCCTAGGAACCCCCTTCAGCCTCCTAAGAAGCGCAGTCAGAGGTTTGTGTCCCAGNGAGCAGGGCTGTTGGAAGGAGGAGAGCGCACGTTGAACGTCTGTTCCTGCACTTGGGGCCCCTAGGAACCCCCTTCAGCCTCCTAAGAAGCGCAGTCAGAGGTTTGTGTCCCAGCACCGGGGCTCTCTGCAGTTAGCTCTTCTGTGCTTTGCTCCCCCTTTGCCTCTCGAACTGATGTTTCTTGTCCGGGATGTGAGGCAGGACCTCATCTCCCAAAGGGAGACCATCCTGGACATACAGCGCCGAAGCCACCGTGCCTGACCCTGCCGGCTTTGCCCAAGGCCTGGAAACAGTGGGAGCTGATCCCTTAGTCACTTTGTCCACCTGATGCAAAGAGCTGACTCACTGGAAAAGACCTGATGCTGGGAAAGATTGAGGCCGGGAGGAAAAGGGGACAACAGAGGAGGTTGGATGGCATCACCAACTCAATGCACATGAGTTTGGGTAAACTCTGGGAGTTGGTGATGGATAGGGAGGCCTGGCGTGCTGCAGTCCATGGGGTTGCAGGGAGTCAGACATGACTGACTAAATGAACTGACCTGATCCCTTAGCCAAAAGACTCAAAGGCAGCAGACACCGGAGCGCTGGTGGGGAGTGGGCAGCCTGCCTCAGGGTGGGTGAACACACGTGTTGCCAGGTTTGGGGTCCTGCCTGCCTGCTCCCCACGCGGGCCCGTGGCCATCTGTTACCGGAGCCTCATCCTCGAGGGCTGCTGTCAACAGCCTCCCGTGTTCACTGCCCGGGCTGAGCAACGCCCCGTGTGAGCAGGGCCCCACCCCATCCTTCTGCCCCTGGCACTGTGCAGCAGGCAGAGGACGGCCTGGGCAGTTTAAGGTCTCTCCTTTGTCCTGGCCTTTCCGGAGGCCCCCGGCGGCAGCCGCTGAAGTCTTGCGCTCTCACCCTTCCTGCAGGCAGACTGGCCGCAGGCTGGGAGTCAGTTAGGTGCTAGCAAGGAGCCATTTCCAGAAGGTGGCAGAACCCCCATCAGGAGGAGACCCCCCTCCTGCCCCGGGGATGCCCACTGAACCTATGCCCCTTAGCTCCCTCCCTGTGGGGCCCCTCAGCCCCTCCCTGCACGCTGACGCTTCGCTTCTGCAGGGCAGCTGAGTGAGCCGAATTCATCAGAACCTCAGCCTGCAGCTTTGTCTCCCCTGCAGCCCCAGCGGGAACATTCTCTCTTTTTGGCTCGGTCCGTTCGTGGTGTGGGGAGCCTTCCACAAGGCATGCCATCACGTTTCAGGGGCTCTGCAGGACACAGCTTCCAGAAAAATCCAGGCAGGACACTGCTGCCTCGTGGTCTCCTGAGCTGTGGATTGTGCTTTAGTCAAATCCATCCGCATCCCTCTCCCCTGCAAAAAAAAAAAAAGTATGACTCTGTAGAGTAATTCTGACTTCTCGATTCTAATTAAGGCTTCCTAGAGTCAGCCTGCAAAATGTAATCAGTATTATTTTGCAGTATTAATGAAGTATTTCACATCCTCTTCATACTGAGTGTTTGAAATCCAGTGTGCTTAGAACATGGCTCGTCTGAACTCCACGTCTCACCCGCTCTAGAGTGCCCACGCTGTTCTGTTGGCTGGCGCAGGGGTAAAGCATCCATCTGCCACTGCAGGCGGCAGAAGAGACTCCAGCTTGGCCCTGGGCGGGAAGATCCCCTGGAAGAGGAAATAGCAACCCACTCCAGTGTTCTTGCCTGGGAAGTTCCACTGACAGAGGAGGCTGGTGGGCTACAGCCAGTCCATGGGGTCGTGAAGAGTCAGCTCTGAGCCCGCACACCTGCTGAGAGTCAGCTCTGAGCCCGCACACACACTGCGAGTGTACACACGCACACACACACACACACACACCTGCTCTAGATTTCTGCTCTACTACCTGCTCTACAGTTCTCTGATGAGCTCTGTGAGTCACCTTTGACCCCAGTAGACAGATTGTTACTAAGTCAGGAGAAGTCTGAGCACCATTACTCATCTTCAAATGAAGTGAAAGTTGCTCAGTCATGTCGGACTGTTTTCGACCCCACAGAGTATGCAGTCCATGGACTGCTCCAGGCCAGAGCATTGGAGTGAGAAGCCATTCCCTTCTCCAGGGGGTCTTCCCAACCCAGAGACTGAACCCAGGTCCCCCGCACTGCAGGCGCGTTCTTTCCCCAGTGAGCTACCAGGGAAGCCCACTCATCTCCAAAGGCTGACCTCATGCCTGGTTGGAATGTTCCCAGAGAGAAGCTCTAGATAATGATCAGAACAACAGAATGGGGTGGGGGCGGGAGTGGTTGGGGGAAGGCGGAGGTCCTCGGGCCCCCTCCCCCCAGAGCTAGAACGCGTGTAGAGGCACCAGCAAGCGGGCTCCCTCCTCAGCCCTCCCCGCATCCTTGCAAGGGAGCGAGCGGAAGGGCCAGTCCTGGGGAAGGGAAGGGTTATCGAGTCACCTGCTGCTCAGCTTATGGCCCTGCTAGCCTAGCCCGGGCCGCTCTCCAACGCAGCAGTCGGAACTCAGGTCAATTTTAGAAGCTGCGAAAATCAAGGAAACTGAAAATGTGGGGAGGGGGCTGGGGAGGCCGGGGCGGCGGTCCGCGGAGGAAAGCTGCCTCCCACTGTTTTTATTTGGGTTCTGAAAGTGATCACATTCGGATCACAGTGAGCAGTGCTGCTTGACTCAGCTCTCTGTGTGTGAGGGCTGCTTTCTTGATGGATGAAAGTTGAGGGTCAGTGTTTAACACAAGTGCTGATGTCCTTGGCACCTTGTCCCAGGATTTGAGAGTCTCAGACACACATCTTCTCTCCTAGGAGAGCCCATTTAAAAGTCATTTTCTGTGGGGGAGAGTTGATCCACAAGCCAGACTCCGGTGCACGGCAGACTGGCTCAGGTGCAGGCGCAAATGTGTCTGTCTTTTTCAAGTTCTTTTCCCGTGGAGGTTATTAGAGTTTTGAGCAGACTTCCACTTCTTCTTCTTTTTTTAGTTGATTTAGTGAGAAGCCACAAATCTGAGTCTGAGGTTGATCTTAAATATACAGTTTCTTATGGCTTCTCTTCTCTAGCTGGAGCCCAGGTTTAATTTCAGCAGGTTGGGTAAGCGCCCTGGGTTTACGTGTGTTGATACTNCTGTGGGGGAGAGTTGATCCACAAGCCAGACTCCGGTGCACGGCAGACTGGCTCAGGTGCAGGCGCAAATGTGTCTGTCTTTTTCAGGTTCTTTTCCCGTGGAGGTTATTAGAGTTTTGAGCGGACTTCCACTTCTTTTTCTTTTTTTAGTTGATTTAGTGAGAAGCCACAAATCTGAGTTTGACGTTGATCTTAAATATCCAGTTTCTTATGGCTTCTCTTCTCTAGCTGGAGACCAGGTTTAATTTCAGCAGGTTGGGTAAGCGCCCTGGGTTTACGTGTGTTGATACTCACTGGGGGAAACAGAGGAAACGGAAGGGAAGGAGATGTGCTGAGAAGCCAAGGGCCAGGGGCACTGACCCCGTCTCAAGATGTGGACTCAAAAAGTCATGACATGGGGACTTGGTAATGCCTTTCTCAGCAGGTTTAGGCCGGCCGGGATTCATCTCTCAGAAGCCACATTCTAGACACCTGGGTGTGGAGACAGAAGGGAGAAAAGGGTGAGAGCAGTTACGAGTCACCGGCCACCGTGGGCAGAGAGGGGCACGTCTGCCCTGGTGAAGCTGCGGCGAGCACTGGGAAGCCAGGCTTGGCGGGGGCAGCGCCCTGCAGCAGCTTCTGTGAGAGTGCGCACCGGGGTCTGATGGAGAGCCTCAAGTGCACGCCAGCAGGGCCACCAGGGCCCAGAAACAGATCAGGGAAGGCCTTTTCACGCTGCAGGGAAACCGTCCGTGAGAGTCTCTGTGAAGTGAAAATAGTGCATTAACCAGGAAGACGTCTTCGCGGGTGAGTGCAGAGTTCGTGAGGTGAAAGTCGCTCAGTTGTATCCAACTCTTTGTGACCCCGTGGACTATAGAGTCCATGGAATTCTCCAGGCCAGAATACTGGAGTGGGTAGCCTATCCCTTCTCCAGGAGATCTTCCCAACCTGGGAATCGAACCAGGGTCTCCTGCATTGCAGGCAAATTCTTTACCAGCTGAGCCACAAGAAAAGCCCAAGAATACTGGAGTGGGTAGCCTTTCTCTTCTCCAGCAGATCTTCCCAACCCAAGAATTGAACTGGGCTCTCCCACATTGCAGGCGGATTCTCTCCCGGCTGAGCCACCAGGGAAGCAGTTAGGGAGAGCTACAGAAAGCCTGATGGACTGAAGGGATCTCTGCATGTCCTGACCCCGTTAAAGCCTATGCCTTAGAGATAATGAGTAAGAGGGTGCCGGCGAGGTGAGGTGCGATGGCGGAGGTGAGCACGGCGAGCTTGGTGACAGTGAGCTTATACAGTGGGCCAGCCGCTGAGCTAGCGGCTCCTGTGCTTTGTCTTCTTTTATCTTCAAGACGATGCTCTGAGGTGCTCACGCCTCCTTTACGGGCAAGAAAGCAGAGCCACAGCAGGGAAAGGCGCCTGCCGAAAGCCACAGGGCTGGCGGTGGGGCGAGGCTTTGGGCAGAGGCTGTGTGGCCCAAGTGTGTGCTCGCAGCCACACAAGAGGCCTCTTCCCTGGAGCTTAAGGAGACAGGGGGTCGAACGAGTGGTGTCCAGGAGCTGCTTGGTGAGGGCTGACCTCCTCTCTCCATCTCCTTGACGCCGGGTGAGCTGCTGGTGATCGGAGGTTCCAGCTACTCAGGCAGAGGGCTCCAGGTATAGGCGGGGCTGCGTCTCCTCTGACGGCCGGATGACCGGGGGATGTGTGCCCAGGGCTCCCTAGCCTTCTGTGCCAGGCCAGGGGACATGTGCCCGGGCTCCCTAGTCTTTGTCA
>SJYW01004685.1:155682-166544 GCA_006410735.1 Raphicerus campestris | reverse complement strand
GTGTGTGTGTGTGTGTGTGCGTGTGTACACTCGCAGTGTGTGTGCGGGCTCAGAGCTGACTCTCAGCAGGTGTGCGGGCTCAGAGCTGACTCTTCACGACCCCATGGACTGGCTGTAGCCCACCAGCCTCCTCTGTCAGTGGAACTTCCCAGGCAAGAACACTGGAGTGGGTTGCTATTTCCTCCTCCAGGGGATCTTCCCGCCCAGGGCCAAGCTGGAGTCTCTTCTGCCGCCTGCAGTGGCAGATGGATGCTTTACCCCTGCGCCAGCCAACAGAACAGCGTGGGCACTCTAGAGCGGTTGAGACGTGGAGTTCAGACGAGCCATGTTCTAAGCACACTGGATTTCAAACACTCAGTATGAAGAGGATGTGAAATACTTCATTAATACTGCAAAATAATACTGATTACATTTTGCAGGCTGACTCTAGGAAGCCTTAATTAGAATCGAGAAGTCAGAATTACTCTACAGAGTCATACTTTTTTTTTTTTTTGCAGGGGAGAGGGATGCGGATGGATTTGACTAGAAGCACAATCCATAGCTCAGGAGACCACGAGGCAGCAGTGTCCTGCCTGGATTTTTCTGGAAGCTGTGTCCTGCAGAGCCCCTGAGACGTGATGGCATGCCTTGTGGAAGGCTCCCCACACCACGAACGGACCGAGCCCAAAAGAGAGAAGGTTCCCGCTGGGGCTGCAGGGGAGACAAAGCTGCAGGCTGAGGTTCTGATGAATTCGGCTCACTCAGCTGCCCCGCGGAAGCGAAGCGTCAGCGTGCAGGGAGGAGCTGAGGGGCCCCACAGGGAGGGAGCTAAGGGGCATAGGTTCAGTGGGCATCCCCGGGGCAGGAGGGGGGTCTCCTCCTGATGGGGGTTCTGCCACCTTCTGGAAGTGGCTCCTTGCTAGCACCTGACTGACTCCCAGCCTGCGGCCAGTCTGCCTGCAGGAAGGGTGAGAGCGCAAGACTTCAGCGGCTGCCGCCGGGGGCCTCCGGAAAGGCCAAGACAAAGGAGAGACCTTAAACCGCCCAGGCCGTCCTCTGCCTGCTGCGCAGCGCCAGGGGCAGAAGGATGGGGTGGGGCCCTGCTCACACGAGGCGTTGCTCAGCCCGGGCAGTGAACATGGGAGGCTGTCGACAGCAGCCCTCGAGGATGAGGCTCCGGTAACAGACGGCCACGGGCCCGCGCGGGGAGCAGGCAGGCAGGACCCCAAACCTGGCAACACGCGTGCTCACCCACCCTGAGGCAGGCTGCCCATTCCCCACCAGCGCCCCGGTGTCTGCTGCCTTTGAGTCTTTTGGCTAAGGGATCAGGTCAGTTCATTTAGTCAGTCATGTCTGACTCCCTGCGACCCCATGGACTGCAGCACGCCAGGCCTCCCTATCCATCACCAACTCCCAGAGTTTACCCAAACTCATGTGCATTGAGTTGGTGATGCCATCCAACCTCCTCTGTTGTCCCCTTTTCCTCCCGGCCTCAATCTTTCCCAGCATCAGGTCTTTTCCAGTGAGTCAGCTCTGCATCAGGTGGACAAAGTGACTAAGGGATCAGCTCCCACTGTTTCCAGGCCTTGGGCAAAGCCGGCAGGGTCAGGCACAGTGGCTTCGGCGCTGTATGTCCAGGATGGTCTCCCTTTGGGAGATGAGGTCCTGCCTCACATCCCGGACAAGAAACATCAGTTCGAGAGGCAAAGGGGGAGCAAAGCACAGAAGAGCTAACTGCAGAGAGCCCCGGTGTTGGGACACAAACCTCTGACTGCGCTTCTTAGGAGGCTGAAGGGGGTTTCTGGGGGCCCCAAGTGCAGGAACGGACGTTCAACGTACGCTCTCCTCCTTCCAACAGCCCTGCTCCAATCTCGGGGGCTTCTTACCCACTGACTATGCCCTCGCTGGATTTCCAGGGGATCTGATGAGGCTTGGGGTCAGACAGGAAGGTGAATACAAAGCTGATGCGCTACCTTCTGCCCAGGCGTTAAACTGACTTCTCTGCTGTCTCCTTCCATGACTTCTGTGGGCTGCCCGGTCCCTTCCTACTGGGATGCTAGAGCCCACTCCTGGCAGGCTCACCAGGGCTGTGGCTGGGCTTCTCACAGTAGTCAGAGTGAGGTGGGAAAGCCCTACGTGACTCCACAGCTTCACCACGTGAACATGGAGCTCGGAAAACGCAAGTTCAGCATCTCAACACACATAAGACTACAGACACCCTGAAAAAAACTTACAGTATGTGTTACAGTAAGGGAGAGGGGAGCAGCTCGCTTAGCCATGAGAACATAAGAACAGTCAGCTTCTTAACTCATCAGGATCAACCCTTTTCCTTTTTTGTGATCAAGAATCTAGCAATAACGGATCTTTACAAAACTGCCAAGGATCTGTTAATGACCAATCCCCTAGCCTTTCCTCGCTTAACACCTTTATTCCCATTCATCAAAATAACTTCTTTAAACCAACAATCACTGTGGGCAGTGACTGGTACGAAGGAAGGTACCCAAATCTTATGCAGCTCTGATCAAGTCAGTACACTTGCCCCGTGATGAATTATCCACTTTGATTTCCGAAACTGTTTCAGAACATAACTGGATTACAGTCTGGTCTACTTTCTTCCTGCAAGAGATATCTGAGAACCGAGTTCTTTTTTTTTTTTTTCACTTCCGTGTAACTTCAAACATCCTTTAAAACCCACACTACAGGTTAACTGCTAGTTACAGGACAGCACCAGCTCTGTCTCTGCTTAGCAGTGGTGATTCCTTCTCGGAGGTGTGGGCAGTCTTTATTTCAATGGCCAGCAAGCTGAGCTCAGCAAAGAGAGAATGAGGATTCTGTGCCTTCAGGACCAAGTAACCGCAGCCTTTGGCAGAGAGATGACTGTCCTGAGAACGCCTGGCTGCGTCTCTTGGGTCTTTTAAACCAAGGAACAGGGGAGGAAGGATGGAGCCAATTTCCTAAAGCTGCCGGCAGGCTAGGAGGGGTGGTCTAGAACTCGACATCAGACAGCTGGGGAGGGCCTGGGAGCAGATGTTCTCCTGTGGGAGATGCCACAAGCTCCCGAAGTGGGGATGCCTTTGCTCAGAAGGCCAGGCTGCGCTCAGAACGAGGCAGGTGGGCATCAGAGGGCATCGGCTGCGGCACGCCAGGAGTCCACGCACAGCAAGGCAATGACGCCTTTATCCTGCCAACAAGCAGAACGGGCTGCGGGGGCTGAGCTGGCTGTCCAATCAACAGGCTTCCACTGGGAGAGGGACGTGGCCGCTGGGAGGACAAGGGACAGACATCTGCGTTTGGGTCATCGGTCATCCCTCGGGGAGGAGACCATTCTAAAAACACGCTAGCTCCAGAGGTAGGGAGAAGACACCAGACGGTGCAGGGAAGAACAGTTCAAAGGAGGAAGCAGAGATGTCTCGGGCTGGGCCTTGCTGGAGTGCCAACAGGAGGTGAAGCCAGGAGCCTGCTTCGCGGAAGCAACCCTGCCCTTCTGTCCGCGTGGCCTTGCGCACAGGACGACTAGGGCGGGGAAACCCCGGTGTTTCCCTTTGCAGGCTGTTCCAAGCTCCTGCATACCCACCTTGCTAGGTTTTCCTCTCCTCGCCCTAAGACGGGAGCCTGTTATTCATGAGGTCC
The DNA here is from genome assembly GCA_006410735.1 of Raphicerus campestris. NCBI lineage: Eukaryota > Metazoa > Chordata > Mammalia > Artiodactyla > Bovidae > Raphicerus > Raphicerus campestris. Next base: position 162,935 of record SJYW01004685.1, on the reverse strand, counting down.
CCAAGGGGAGAGGTATGTCTACAAATGAGTCCCACTGAGTCCCACGACTGTGAACCGGGCCCCTGCAGCCTCTTCTAGCAGAAACGACAAACTCCAGGAATAGCTCCCGAAGGAGAAAGGGTCTGTTCTCTGGGACTCATTCCTGGTCCCCTTCCCTGCCCCCGGGTCTCAAGCCCTGAAATTACCTTAGCACTCTGTCATCTTGGAAACACACCTACGCGTTCATTCACACACGTGCGTGGCTGCGTCTCTCTACACACATGAATGGAATCACGCACTGTGGTAATTCAAAGTGATTCTCTAAGGTGGAGGGGGGGGTCTGCTTGGGCATTAGTTCTTCCTACGGCCTGGTGTGCAGAGGAGGAGGTTAAGTTCACAGACTGTGGTGCTGTGGGCTACAGAAGCATCTACTCACAACCTGCTTGTATCTCAGGGGGAGTATTCAAAAGCATCATGGCAGAGGCAGCGTCAATGTCAGGATCTGGAAAAATCAACCAATAAACAACATTATTTACAACGGGGCTGGTGTGTGCGCATGTTCTTCCCCCTGCAAGTTACAGTTTATGAACACAATAGAGGAAAAGAAAAAAAAAATGCAGGAACTTGGGTCTTCCACGGTTGGCCCAGTGGTTGAGAATCCACCTTCCAATGCGGGAGAATGAAGGTTCAATTTCCTGGTTGGGGAACTAAGATTCGACATGCGGTGGGGCAAGTGAGCCTGAGTGCCCACCTGTTACAATGGAAAGAAGTCCTCGCACCCATTTATTATTACAGTGGAAACAAGTCCTCTCGCCCATTTATTACAATGGGAAGAAGTCCTCTCGCCCATTTATTACAATGGGAAGAAGTCCTCTCGCCCATTTATTATTACAGTAGAAACAAGTCCTCTTGCCCATTTATTACAATGGGAAGAAATCCACTCACCCATTTATTACAATGGGAAGAAGTCCTCTCGCCCATTTATTACAATGGAAAGATGTCCTCTCGCCACAATGAAGGACCCACACAGGGCAGTGAGGGATCCCGTGGGCTGCATGTAACACCCAACACCGTCAAAAGAAAGAAATACATAAAGAACGCAGAAACTAGAGGAGCATCCCAAAGGTGACTTTCTGCCCGTTTGGATGTGCAAGGAAGGACGCTGCTCTAGAAGGAGATGGAAGGGGCACGCGCGGGCTCCTCTGCACTGCGCTCCCTTTTTCGTTTGCGCTGTGTGCTCCTGAGGAGCTGCTGACCTCCGCACCCACTCAGCCTGTCCCCCTGGGGTGGAGGGGCAGGAGAGCGGGGTGACAACACAACGCTCAGCCGCGGGAATCTCTAACGGGGCGGGGATGCTCGCGGCATCAAGGAGAGAAAGGACTAGACACACCTGTGTCTAGGGAGGCACAGACGAGACATCCGGTTATTCCCATGTGTCAGCAGAACGTAAACTGTATTTCATGAGGCTGTCACAGCAGCGGTGGAGGTGGTGAAGGCCTTGCGCGCGCGCGCACAGACACACACACACACACACACACACACACTTCAAATCTATAAAGAGAAAAGAATCGCGGTTCTGATGTTGAACATACAACAGTTGTTTCCACATCTATTATTGCTTTTAATATGGGACCAAAAAAAAAAAAATACTCATCACTTCATTGCTATCCATCTTAATAGGTTTCTGAATCCTTTCTGATCCACCAGTTGACAGATGGCTGCTTATATATAGACAGAAAAATATTATCCTTTTATAACTAAATTCATTTTCCTAAGAAACAGCAGCGCTGCTGCTATGGAAATGAAAGTCACCACGGCAACGGTAAACAACCCCCAAGAACGGCCACTGAACGGGCTGAAAGGAGCAGCTGCCCCGGCGCGGCGTCCCAGCTGCCGGGCGGAAGCTCACCGGCTGGGCCGGGAGGCCATGCGACAGGCGCCACCAGCCCCGCGCGCAGACGGGGAATTGATGGCCACAGCCTGTCCCTGGAGACCGCCACCTCCGCGTCCCCTGCACCAGCGACGACGATGGCGGGGTCCCCTCATGTNAAAGTCACCACGGCAACGGTAAACAACCCCCAAGAACGGCCACTGAACGGGCTGAAAGGAGCAGCTGCCCCGGCGCGGCGTTCCAGCTGCCGGGCGGAAGCTCACCGGCTGGGCTGGGAGGCCATGCGACAGGCGCCACCAGCCCCGCGCGCAGACGGGGAGTCGACGGCCACAGCCTGTCCCTGGAGACCGCCACCTCCGCGTCCCCTGCACCAGCGACGACGATGGCGGGGTCCCCTCACGTGTCAGTTCTCATACAAATTATACACCCCAAGATTCAATTTACTGCTGATGGCTCCACAGCACTTTATTTAGGGTTTTTATGCTAGAAAACGACCTTTTTTTTTTAAACTTTTTTTAAAACTACATTTTTCATAACTATATAGGAGCAGTTTAATTCCAGGGAAGTAATGTGATGCAGTATAAAGCCCCACAGGCGATTAATAATATGGATGATGCTGGTTCCAGAAGACGATGTCTCAAAAAAGGAAAAAAAGAGAAAAGAAACAAAGCAGAGGCGACTGAGCGAGACTCTGCAGCCCCTTCCATTTCACCGGCAGGAGGCCCATTACGCACACTCCATAACGGAGTGCAGGCTTATTTTGATAAGTACATTTTATGAGAAACAGGTAAATTAACTTATTTGACAACTCCTGGGGTGAAATTCCTAAAACAGTCATCAATTCTCCTTGATCGTAAAATATTAATGCATATATCAGCTGAACGATGAATCCAAGCCTTAAAGCCACACTCACTGCGTTCAGGGTTGCTGCAGCGCCTGCCCTCTCAGCTCCCCGAGACAGAGGGCTCACAGTGCCGAGGCCCTGCTGGGACTCCACTGGCCATGGGCAGCAGGCAGCTCCCGGGAGGCCACGGCGTGGGCTGAGCCTTCCTCTTTTTGAGAAAGGAAAGGCCTTTTCCAGGACTGAGGANTGCCCTCTCAGCTCCCCGAGACAGAGGGCTCACAGTGCCGAGGCCCTGCTGGGACTCCACTGGCCATGGGCAGCAGGCAGCTCCCGGGAGGCCACGGCGTGGGCTGAGCCTTCCTCTTTTTGAGAAAGGAAAGGCCTTTTCCAGGATTGAGGAAATATGCATGTTTCCCCTCAGCAAGCAAAAGTTCTTTGCCGTGTTCGAGAAGGCAAGTGTTGCAGGCAACCCAGGGCTCACCTGCCTGGAGGGTCCCCACCTCCCCCGGCCACTCCCACCTGGAGTTTTCCTGAGTGACCAGGAGGTCTGATGGGGACACAACAAGACGAAACACAGGTAAGGAGTCTTGAGGCTTTTCCTGCTCGTTTTGTCAGAAAATGAAAGAAAGTAGTTCCATACTCTTCAAACACACATCTGACCTCAGGAGGAAGGTGTAAGGGACCCCAGGTGGGAAGATACAATGAAAGAAATGCAAAGGGAAGAAACAGAACCTTAATGGGGGAGAGTGTCTGCATCACAGCCTCAGCGGGGCAGCCCCAAGGACAGCAAGGCGGCGGGGGAGTTCCAGACCCACACGGCATCCCCCTCCAGCCCTAACTCACCAGCCCCCATCTAGCCAAACACACACACTTCAGGACAAGCCCTCCAATCTTGTCTTCCACCCGGATTCGCCACGCCCAAGGCCCCCAGAGATAAAAATTCCGTTGCTATCTTGGCATTCCTGCTGGTCTCCAGGCCCTTGGGGGTAAGAGGAGCACCCAGCCTTTTCCCTATTTCATTCATCATCAGCTCCTGAGCCCCACTCTCCATTCTGCACGGGTCGCAGTCCCTGGGAGTCTAAGCCTGAAGAGGCAGCAGGGTGGAATGGAGAGCAGACCCCAAATGCCTCCATCAAGACCTCCTGGCAGGCGAATCAGCAAACAGGAGAACTGCAAATGGTGTGAGAAAATGGTGAGGAAGCGTGTTTGCGCAGGTGTGCGCTCCCTGGCACGACGGCGCCAGCCCTTCCCCAGGGGATACAGTGAGACTCATCCTGGGGGGACAGTTTGATGAACATGACAGATTTTATACCACTGCTCGTTGCTAAGTCAGGTCTGACTCTTTGCGACCCCATGAACTGCAGCACTCCAGGCCTCCCTGTCCTTCACCATCTCCCAGAGTTTGGGAGATGGTGACTCACTAACTCAAGTCCTTTGAGTTAGTGATGTCACCCAACCATCTCATCGTCTGTCGTCTCCTCCTCCTGCCTTCAATCTTTCTCAGCATCAGTCTTTTCCAATGAGTCAGCTCTTCGCATCAGGTGGCCAAAGTACTAAAGTTTCAGCTTCAGCATCAGTCCTTCCAATGAACACTCAGGGCTGATTTCCTTCAGGATGGACTGGTTGGACCTCCTTGCTGTCCAAGGGACTCAAGAGTCTTCTCCAGCACCTCAGCTTGAAAGCATCAGTTCTTTGGCGCTCAGCCTTCTTTATGGTTCAGCTCTCACATCGAGTGCCCCACCACCATAATCCAGGTAAAGAGGAGAGCTAAGACGCACATTTCCTGCACTCTAGAGTCTCCCTTCGCCTGGCTTTCTGTTACTCATCTATGAAGCAGGGTCAGTGGCTCATTCCCATCACTTCCTCCCCACTAGTTCTCCACTGGACAGATGCACTAAGGTGTGTGCACACAGCCTCCTGTGCATGGGCATCTGGGTTGATTCCAGTTTGGGATCTTCCAAAAAAAAAAAAAGGTACTGTGAATTTCTGAACCAGTCTTTTGAGAAGATACATTTTCATCCTCTTGGGTAACTGCAGATAAGTGTATGCTCAACTTTACAGGAAAATGATTCTTTTTTCCAAAGAGGCTGCACCATGTATGACTTCCAGGGGCTCCAGATTTGTGTCAACACTGGAAACTGTCAATAAAACTNGGGTTGATTCCAGTTTGGGATCTTCCAAAAAAAAAAAAAAAAAAAAAGCTACTGTGAATTTCTGAACCAGTCTTTTGAGAAGATACGTTTTCATCCTCTTGGGTAACTGCAGATAAGTGTATGCTCAACTTTACAGGAAAATGATTCTCTTTTCCAAAGAGGCTGCACCATGTATGACTTCCAGTGGCTCCAGATTTGTGTCAACACTGGAAACTGTCAATAAAACTTGCCATTCTAGAGACGTGATGGTACATCCTGGTGATTTTAACTCGTATTTCCCTACTGACACACAGTGCTGACAGCTTCTCGAATGTGTTAACAGCCATGGGTATATCTTCTTTTGCGGAAAGCCTGTTAACGTTTGTGCCTGGTTAATAACTGGGTTGCTAAATTTCTTACTATGGAGTTTTCAGCGTTCTTTCAGCATTGTAGATGGAAGTCCTTTGGGAGATACATTTTTCTCAATCCATGGCCTGCCTGCCTACTCAGTTTCTTAATAGTGTTTTTTAATAAGCAAAAGTTTGAAATTTTTGTAAAGTCCAATTTATCACTTTCCTTGATAAATTTTTCTCATGATTTCTGTATCCCAACTAAAAAATCTTTGTCTACCCCCAAAGTTGCACAGAACTGTCTCCTGTGGGGCATCTTTTTAAAATCTCATGTTGGTAAATCAAATATAAACATTACCTGGGTTCAATACTCAGATCCAAATAAATGAAAATGGAAGGGATCAACCAGACCTCTTTCTTTATCTGGCAGGCTGACGAAGCCCAGACCTCCAGAACCACACAGGTCAATGTAAGAAGGAGCCCCTGGCTCTGGGTGTGCTGGGAGAACCCCAGGCAGCCCGAAGGCCTGAGGCAGCCAGCCTTGTCCGTCAGAAGATCTCTTGGAGCCTCTACTATACGTAAGACATGGCTTTATGCTTGTTACAACCTGACCTCCTGAGTGTGTTCCAGCCTTCAGAGAAGACAATCTCCCATCTCTCCTCTCTAAAGAGCTGCTGAAAGTGACAGTCACTCAGTCTTGTCTGACTCCTTGAGACCCCAGGGACTATATAGTCCATGGAATTCTCCAGGCCAGAACACTGGAGTGGGTAGCCTATCCTTTCTCCAGGGGATCTTCCCAACCCAGGGATCAAACCCAGGTTTCCCTCATTGTGGGGGGGTGGGATTCTTTACCAGCTGAGCCACCAGGGAAGCCCAGTATTATTAAAATGTTTAAGTTTTTTCCCTTAAAAAAAAAAATCAAGAGAGCAGTGCACACCCATTGTGGAAAAAAACAAAACGAAACAGTCAGTGGATGTAACGTGAGGAGTAAATGCCTTCCTTCCCCAAAGACCCAGCCCCAGAGTTCCAGCTTCTCGCCCACTGTCCAGAAACTGTCTATGCAAACATGGCATTTGCTGAAACACCAGCACACACACTCATGCACACACACCTATTTCTAAAACATCGGTTCCTGTGGAAAATGCTTTTCTGGAAAGAACTCTTCCCTTTATTTTTCAGTTAATGACAGATCGTGGCACACTTTCATATTCGTGTCTTTCAGCTGAAGTATTTTTGCGATGACTTTTCAGGCAGAAAAACAGACCACAGGGCAGGCGGCGACACGGCCTCTCCTTCGGACTGAAGACTCTGGGCAGGCAGCACAAAGCCCGTGTAGCCAGAAGCCTGGCCCACACTCGGCTTCTCCCCACGGATCCGGAGGCCTGCAGATGAGGCCTGGGCGCGGACCCCTGCCCCGCCCTGCGGAGCAGCGAGGCTCCCGTCTCTCCCTCTCCAGCCCATCACAGCCCTCGCTCCCCAGCCTCTCTGGCTCACTGCAGCGGCCCCTCGGTAACACGCTCGTCCTCATGAGCACACTTTGGGGAGGCTTCCCAGAACCCGCCTACCAATGCAGGAGACAGAGGAGTCGAGGGCTGGACCCCTGGGTAGGGAGACTCCCTGGAGGAGGGCATGGCAACCCACCCTGGTAGAATCCCACGAACAGGGGAGCCTGGTGGGCAACAGTCCATGGGGTCAGGGAGTCAGAAACGACTGAAGTGACTTAGCACAAAAGTCTCTCTGCCGCCCCCACCCCGCTCAACCTGGCTTACCAGCATAAGTAAAGAGGAAGACACTTTTTTGGCCAGGAACTCTTTTTAGGAATGAAGACCCACTTGGCAGAAGCCACCCTTCTGATGTGTCTGGGGATGAGGCTGAGGCAGCAGCACCCTCTGCTCTTGAAGGGGGCCCCGGGGGTTCTGAGCTCAGCACCCTAACGCTGGAGGCCATGTCGTTTACCACCGGGTTGGCTCAGGAAAGCACCAAGTATGCCACCATGGACGCTTAATGCCCATCTTCAAAACCAAGCCGATCGCTAATCCCACATTAAAAAAAAAAAA
>SJYW01004685.1:123461-139973 GCA_006410735.1 Raphicerus campestris | reverse complement strand
GAGCCTGGTGGGCAACAGTCCATGGGGTCAGGGAGTCAGAAACGACTGAAGTGACTTAGCACAAAAGTCTCTCTGCCGCCCCCACCCCGCTCAACCTGGCTTACCAGCATAAGTAAAGAGGAAGACACTTTTTTGGCCAGGAACTCTTTTTAGGAATGAAGACCCACTTGGCAGAAGCCACCCTTCTGATGTGTCTGGGGATGAGGCTGAGGCAGCAGCACCCTCTGCTCTTGAAGGGGGCCCCGGGGGTTCTGAGCTCAGCACCCTAACCCTGGAGGCCATGTCGTTTACCACCGGGTTGGCTCAGGAAAGCACCAAGTATGCCACCATGGACGCTTAATGCCCATCTTCAAAACCAAGCCGATCGCTAATCCCACATTAAAAAAAAAAAACACCTCGCTTCTCAGGCTTCAGTAACAAATGTTACTTCTCTGCTGGCCCAGTTCCCAGCGGCCCATTTCAATTTTCATCTTTAATACAGCTGTCTTATCACATTGCCTCCTCTCTGCGCTATGAGACTGAAAAATAGTCACACATTTTAAAGATATTTTCAAACCCTCCTTCTCCTGAAGGTATAGACACAATTATATTACCCTACAGTGAAATAGGAGGTAATGAAGTTTCCAGAACCAACTGTTCAGCTGTTTGGATTAAAAAAAAAAAAAAAAAAAAGACTGTGGTTTATATTACCAAACTGTGGAAATGGTTTCTTCTGGGTACTGGGAGGAGACTGCACCATCCAGCCTGTGGGAACTTAGCCCCGGATCAGACATGCGAGCCCTGCCCACGGCGCTGCAAACACAGAGCGCTAACCACTGGACTGCCAGGAAGAGCCCCCAGCTCATCATTTTAATTAAATAAACATTTTTTTTATTTTTTGTCAATTCTGTGGGATTTTAGCTCCCTGACAGGGGACTGAACCCACACCTTCCGCACCGGCAGCACAGACTCTCAGCCACTGGACCACCAGGGAGGCCCCGAGGAGGCGTTTTCTCAGTGACTGTGATGGAGAGTACAAGGCGAGGCTTGAGGAGGCTTGGCCTTGACTCCGGAGGCTGTAGCTGATGAACAAGTGACTTTGGTTTTGCTGGATCTGCTGCTGCTGCTGCTAAGTCGCTTCAGTCGTGTCCGACTCTCTGCGACCCCATAGACTGCAGCCTACCAGGCTCCCCGTCCCTGAGATTCTCCAAGCAAGAACACTGGAATGGGTTGCCATTTCCTTCTCCAATGCATCAAAGTGAAGTCGCTCAGTCGTGTCTGACCCTCAGCGACCCCATGGACTGCAGCCTACTAGGCCGCTCTGCTGGATCTGAACGGGCTCCTTGTCCAAGGCTGCTGGGGGCCCGCAGGCCTGCGGTACGCTGACCGGTTTAACCGCACTGCACCGAGCTCCTGGCTCCGCCCACAACGCTCCCGGACTTCGGACTTCCGCTTTCCAGCTCACGGCTGCCAGAAACCGTGCTCCACGGAGAAGCTCCCCAGGGGGCATCTGCTGCAAGGCCTGCGGGGCAGCCAGCGAGCAGGCTCTGACCGGTGCCGCTCTGGGGCCTCTGGGCCCGCTGGCCGTGAGCAGAGGGGCATCGGTGGTTTGCGGGAGGGGCTGCGGATGCTGGGGTGGTGCGGGGGGGTCACACGCCGAAGCCTTCCAGACTCCGGACTTCCTCACTTTGGAAACCTCCTGTTTGGTCATGCCTTCCTCAAGAGCAAAGGCCCACCACCCGGCGGAAACCGGGAAGCCAGCTCTGAGCGGGGATGGCTTCCAGGGATGGGAATGGGAACGGGGCTCCCACGAGAGCCCCGGCACCGGACGACCTAGCCACACCGACGGAGGAAGCGCGCACCAAGTCCACGAGCTGGAGACAGGCTCAGGCTTGGGGTCCCCGAGGTGGGGGCGCTAGGCCCGCTGGGATGCTGGGGGCACCGTGGGCCTGGACGCATACCTGGGGCACGGCTGTCAGCATTCCTGGGTGATACTCACTCTCACACATCTGAGAGGCTACCTCTCCGGGCATCCATCTAGGTGGTTAGGGGGCTGACCTGGCACCGTTTTTCCCCTCTCCAGCTATCACTTCTCCCCACCGACTAGAAGGTCTGCTCCTGCCCAGGCCCCACCGGAAGCCACTTCCTCCTCTAGCAAAGGCCACAGGACTCCTGGCAGCTCCTGCACCAGTCCCTCCCCATCCCCGGCGGTTCTCCTGGGGGCCTGGCCCCCACCAGGCGCTGCAATGCTTATCCCCGGCGACAGTTGAAGACTTCCATCTGCATAGCGTCTCCAACTGGGTGGCCGTGCAAAGCCACTTTTCCAGGGGCAAAGAGCCCATCTCAGAGTGGCACCGGCAGGTGTGTGAGACTTAATGCCACACGGAGCGCTGGCATCAGTGCCCCAAGGCACACAGTGACCGCCCGCCTGGCTCTCAGCTGTCTTCCTTCTTGAGAACTGGAAGAACAACAAACTCTGCACATCGGGCACACACGTGTATAAATTACGCTGACTCACCACAATTCCAGAAGGGAGCAGGGAGCCCTCGATTTCCCCAGGCCTGGTAGGTGACGACAGTCATCAGTGAGGACAGGTCAGAACTGAACCTCAGCCCGTGCTTTCTATGCACTGAATCGCGCACGCCATCCCGGGCAACAAAGCACCATCCTTCTGTTCTCGGGCCTCAGATGATCACTCGCCTGAACTGAACAAAGTGTTTCCCACGCTGGAATCAGCCGCCTCAGCAGAGAGCTGCCCGCAAGCATGAGGACGAGGCAGCTGCCATTCTGGACCCTGAGCTCCACCCTCAGCTGCACCGGGGGCAAGGGTCACGCTCTACGCCTGGGAGCGATGCTCAGCATCTCCCTTCATTTATTTCGACACAAGTATTCCAAGAACCTGTCTGCAGTCAGGGGATGTGGGTGGGTGAGGGAAGTAAGTGAAAAACAAAATGATTTGCCTGTTACAGCCGTGGGCTCTATCATCCCCAGAGAGGGATCCCCCACGAGGCTGGAAACAAGCCTGTAGTCAGTAGTGATGGGTGGCTGGGTGAGTGTGGGGGCGAGGGGCCCAGAGGGACACGTGCAGCCCCCACCCCGACCCTGTGTCTGCACCCCAGGGACCTGAGTCCAAGGCCGTGTCAATAAGCTCCCTTGCCGTGGTACAGCGGGTTTCCAAATGAACATCAGAAGTAAAGAACGCGCCCGCCAATGCAGGAGACCTGGNACTTAGCCCCAGATCAGACATGCGAGCCCTGCCCACGGCGCTGCAAACACAGAGCGCTAACCACTGGACTGCCAGGAAGAGCCCCCAGCTCATCATTTTAATTAAATAAACATTTTTTTTATTTTTTGTCAATTCTGTGGGATTTTAGCTCCCTGACAGGGGACTGAACCCACACCTTCTGCACCGGCAGCACAGACTCTCAGCCACTGGACCACCAGGGAGGCCCCGAGGAGGCGTTTTCTCAGTGACTATGATGGAGAGTACAAGGCGAGGCTTGAGGAGGCTTGGCCTTGACTCCGGAGGCTGTAGCTGATGAACAAGTGACTGGTTTTGCTGGATCTGCTGCTGCTGCTGCTAAGTCGACCCCATAGACTGCAGCCTACCAGGCTCCCCGTCCCTGAGATTCTCCAAGCAAGAACACTGGAATGGGTTGCCATTTCCTTCTCCAATGCATCAAAGTGAAGTCGCTCAGTAGTGTCTGACCCTCAGCGACCCCATGGACTGCAGCCTACTAGGCCGCTCTGCTGGATCTGAACAGGCTCCTTTTCCAAGGCTGCTGGGAGGCCAACGCTGACCGGTTTAACCGCACTGCACCGAGCTCCTGGCTCCGCCCACGACGCTCCCGGACTTCCGCTTTCCAGCTCACAGAAACACGTGCTCCACGGAGAAGCTCCCCAGGGGGCATCTGCTGCAAGGCCTGCGGGGCCGCCAGCGAGCAGGCTCTGACCGGTGCCGCTCTGGGGCCTCTGGGCCCGCTGGCCGTGAGCAGAGGGGCATCGGTGGTTTGCGGGAGGGGCTGCGGATGCTGGGGTGGTGCGGAGGGTCACACGCCGAAGCCTTCCAGACTCCGGACTTCCTCACTTTGGAAACCTCCTCTTTGGTCGTGCCTTCCTCAACAGCAAAGGCCCACCACCCGGCGGAAACCGGGAAGCCAGCTCTGAGCGGGGATGGCTTCCAGGGATGGGGATGGGAACGGGGCTCCCACGAGAGCCCCGGCACCGGACGACCTAGCCACACCGACGGAGGAAGGGCGCACCAAGTCCAAGAGCTGGAGACAGGCTCAGGCTGGGGTCCCCGAGGTGGGGGCGCAAGGCCCGCTGGGATGCCGGGGGCACCGTGGGCCTGGACGCATACCTGGGGCACGGCTGTCAGCATTCCTGGGTGATACTCACTCTCACACATCTGAGAGGCTACCTCTCCGGGCATCCATCTAGGTGGTTAGGGGGCTGACCTGGCACCGTTTTTTCCCCTCTCCAGCTATTACTTCTCCCCACCGACTGAAGGTCTGCTCCTGCCCAGGCCCCACCGGAAGCCACTTCCTCCTCTAGCAAAAGCCACAGGACTCCTGGCAGCTCCTGCACCAGCCCCTCCCCATCCCCGGCGGTTCTCCTGGGGGCCTGGCCCCCACCAGGCGCTGCAATGCTTGTCCCCGGCGACAGTTGAAGACTTCCATCTGCATAGCGTCTCCAACTGGGTGGCCGTGCAAAGCCACTTTTCCAGGGGCAAAGAGCCCATCTCAGAGTGGCACCGGCAGGTGTGTGAGACTTAATGCCACACGGAGCGCTGGCATCAGTGCCCCAAGGCACACAGTGACCGCCCGCCTGGCTCTCAGCTGTCTTCCTCCTTGAGAACTGGAAGAACGACAAGCTCTGCACATCGGGCACACACGTGTATAAATTACGCTAACTCACCAGAATTCCAGAAGGGAGCAGGGAGCCCTCGATTTCCCCAGGCCTGGTAGGTGACGACAGTCATCAGTGAGGACAGGTCAGAACTGAACCTCAGCCTGTGCTTTCTATGTACTGAATCGCGCACGCCATCCCGGGCAACAAACCACCATCCTTCTGTTCTCGGGCCTCAGATGATCACTCGCCTGAACTGAACAAAGTGTTTCCCACGCTGGAATCAGCCGCCTCAGCAGAGAGCTGCCCTCAAGCATGAGGACGAGAGGCAGCTGCCATTCTGGACCCTGAGCTCCGCCCTCAGCTGCACCGGGGGCAAGGGTCACGCTCTACGCCTGGGAGCGATGCTCAGCATCTCCCTTCATTTATTTCGACACAAGTATTCCAAGAACCTGTCTGCAGTCAGGGGATGTGGGTGGGTGAGGGAAGTAAGTGAAAAACAAAATAATTTGCCTGTTACAGCCGTGGGCTCTATCATCCCCAGAGAGGGATCCCCCACGAGGCTGGAAACAAGCCTGTAGTCAGTAGTGATGGGTGGCTGGGTGAGTGTGGGGGCGAGGGGCCCAGAGGGACACGTGCAGCCCCCACCCCGACCCTGTGTCTGCACCCCAGGGACCTGAGTCCAAGGCCGTGTCAATAAGCTCCCTTGCCGTGGTACAGCGGGTTTCCAAATGAACATCAGAAGTAAAGAACGCGCCCGCCAATGCAGGAGACCTGGCTTGGATCCCCTTGGGTGGGGAAGACCCCCCTGGAGGAGGGCATGGCAACCCACTCCAGGATTCTTGCCTGGGGAATCCCACGGACAGAGGAGCCTGGCGGACTTCAGTTCATGGGGTCGCAAAAAGTCGGACACGACTGAGCGACTAAACAGTAACAATGAATCTCTTATGAATGGACTTCCCTGTCGCTCAGCGGGCAAAGAATCTGCCTGCGAGGCAGGAGACCAGGGTTCAAGCTCTGAGTCTGGAAGATCCCCTGGAGAAGGAAATGGCAACCCCCTCCAGTATTCTTGCCTGGAGAGTCTCATGGACAGCGGAGCCTGGCGGGCTACAGTCCACGGGACTGCAGAGTCGGACACGACTGAGTGCCTGTCCTGACCAGGAGGAGGCCAGAGAAGGAAGGACTTCTGCCTGCTTTCAGCTCCAAGAAAGCAAATGCGTTCGTGCCCTCTGGTCACCCTTTCTCAGATGAAGAGCCACAAACGTGCACTACTAAAACCTGAGTATTCGCTGGAAGGACTGGAGCTGACGCTCCAATACTGTGGCCTCCTGATGCAAAGAGACGACTCACTGGAAAAGACCCGGATGCTGGGAAAGACTGAGGGCAAAAGGAGAAGAGGGTGGCAGAGGATGAGATGGCTGGATGGCATCAGCGACTCGGTGGGCATGAATCTGAGTAAACTTCAGGGTATGGTGAAGGACAGGGAGGCCTGGTGTGGTGCAGCCCATGGGGTCGCAATCGCAAAACAGTCGAACAGGACTTGGTGATTAAACCACAAGAGCAAAAAAACGAGTTACTTAAAATCTGCTTGGGGTACATTTTTTTAAAGTGATTTTTTTTGGCTGTTGCTTATTTATTGCTTGGCTGTGCTGCCCACGGCGGGGGATCTCAGTTCCCGACCGGGGACAAGCCCGTGCATCTCTGCAGCAGAAGCGTGGCGTCTGACCGCAGGGAGTCATCTGCTCCGGGTACCTTAATAAACAGCGGAAGGAGACGAACAGGCTCTCTCCCCTACGTGCAGGACTACGACAGCGGGCTGACACCGCTGTGGCCTGGGAGAGCCCAGCTCTTTCTCCATCAGAGACCCGAGTCTTAGACACAAAGAGGGACCGAAGCAGGGAGAAGCCACTTCCCGCTGGAGATGGGGAGGCCCCCGTTCCCGTTCAGTCTGCACGCACCGCACCGGAGCCCCGACGTCCCTCCCAGGGACTGGGACGCTCTCTTCATCAGAAACGGTGCTCATTGACCCTGACCCATCGCCTCCACAATTCCAGAGAGAATCCAGGATGCAGATTCTCGCAACAGGATTACTGGTCACTGCACTCTGTCTGGGCCGCGGTTTTAAAGCCTTTCATGCTTCCTGGTCTAATCCTCACCCCCAAATACATTAGGGGCAGAAAAGATAAAAGCACATCTGTTACTTGGCATTTGTGTGTGTGTGTGTGTGTGTGTGTGCATGTGTGCGTGTGTGTGCGTGCATGTGTGCGTGTGTGTGCGTGTGCGCGTGCGTGCAGTTCTCTGAAACATGTTTATTCAGAAACAACTTACACTACGAAATACACTGCTCAAAACATCAAAACAGAGAACCTACCAAGCACCGTCTCCTCCCTGCAGGTGAACCTCAGTGAACGCCCGAAGCTGGCTCCTGGGGTGCCCCACACTTTCTAAGGCCTGCAAAGGAGGTGGAGACGATGAGGGGACTAGAACTCCACTTTCGCTGCCTCATGCCTTCTCAATTGCACACAAAGAGACACTGGCCCCATCCATCCACTGCTGAGAACAGAAAATCTCATGATGTTAAGAAGTAATTCACTTTAGACACAATTAAATATGGAAATACAGGGAAATGTAGATTTAAGATTAAGACTGCAAATACAAGCATCACAGAAATAAAAAGGATTACGTTTTCCACCCAAGAAGATTTACGCTTAACAGTATGCTACTGGGAAAGAAGTCCTAAAGGAGATACCGAGCAGCTGAGAAGGCAGTTGACCCTGAGGATGGAAGATCCCTGCACCCTGAAGGCCGGTGGGTGGGTAGGGTAGGAATGATTAGTGAAACTGTGAAGCAGTGAGCTGACCTGGTGGGCAAATGGGAAACTGGCTGTAAAACAAACAAAAAACAGAAAAAACAAAACCAACAAAAAAAACCCAAACTAGAAAAAACCAAAAAATAACCCCAGAGGTTTTCCAGAACAATTTTGGGGAATGTCTGAATCCCTGGAACAAGTATTCTGTCCTGAGGCTACGTGGAAGGATCTCTCTTATTTTGCATGTGCTTGGAAGAAAAAAAAAAGAATTGCGCTCCTTACTTTCCAACCACAGAGCGTACAAGAGTCAAAGAACCGGCCCATAAAAACACCAAAGCTGGTACACTGTGGAACGAAGGCGGCCAAGCGCTGAGGGCAGAGCGGAGCAGGGAAGCAGGCTTGCAAAGGAGGGCAGTCCGGGCCGGACTTCCTTCTGCAGATGCTCTGTGTTCGTTCCAGAAATATACGTGCTAAGCCAGAGCAAGGTTTTCCGCGTTGTGTCTGGGGTGTATTTGTTTTCGTAAAAACCAAGAGGTGATGATCTCCAGACAGTGTCACGAACAGACCCAGGCAGAGCCTGAAGGTAAAGCGGGCGGAAGCCGAGGGCGGAGCGGGTGGGGTCCGCCCCACCGCGGCCGCCCACGCACGGTGGAGACCCCCCTGCCGGCCGCCTGGACAGCAACTGGGGTCCTTCTCTCCCCGCAGAGGGCACTTCCCATCTTTCAAAAGGGAGAAGAGCTGCAGCGAGCGCGAAGCGAGCAAAACCAGACAGACAGTGGCAGAGAGAGCAGGAAGCGTCCGCCGGGGCCGCCGCCGCCTTGCAGCGCCCGGGGCTCCCCGTCGGGACCCCCAGCAAGGCTGCCGGCCCTCCTCCGGGGAGCAGGAGCCCCCCCGGGCGCGGTCAGTGTGGCAGCGGTCCCCGAGCCCCGCTTCTGTGCGCTCCGGCCACCAAGGTGCCGGGTGGCAGACACTCAGCCCTGCCTGGAAGGCCAGGCAGGCACACGGGGACCCTCGGCCGCCAGCCTCGCGTCCCCGCGGGGGGCGACAGCGCCAGGGGGTGTGCAGCGTGTGCTGGGGCGGGGGCGTGGGAGAACACGCATTCTAGAAACCTGGGCCCCGGCCTGACCTGTGATGGAGAGAAAAGGCTGGGAAGCCTACCCGCTCCTCCCCTGCCTGTGTATGTCTCAGCGTTTCTTTTTCAGGCACGCAGCGCGACTTGTGAGATCCGAGCTCCCCGACCAAGCATTCAACCCTGGCACGGAAAGCACTGTGCCCTCGCCAGTGGACGACGTTCTCTCTAAGACAAATAAGTTGTTTAAAAAGGTTTTTTTCTTTTTTTAAATTTAAAGAAGTTCTTTATAGCCAACACATTCAATACAGCATTCCCTGGATCTGGCTGATTACATCAACAAAACAAAACATCAAAAACAAAATACACGGGAGTCCCTGAAAGTTACGAGGCAGGGGGCCTGCGGTGCTGTGCGTGCAGACTGATGGCACGGAGGACAAAGATGGGAAGCGGGAACCAGATCCCAGGCGCCCCCAACACGCAGTGCTCCTGAGATCGCTGACCCCCGTCTCCTGCCAGAGGCCGGCCGGCCGTGTCTGAACTTGCAGAGCAGGTGGCACACAGAGTGGGCAGGCACAGCTCCGCCACTTGAGACTGCCTCTGAAACTGCCACCCGCCTTCCCTGGGAGGGGAAGCGGCCTCTCCCACCCCAGATGCCCAGAGCTCTCCTTACCGCCTCCTGCCACGGGTCAGCTGTCTTCTACTCTGGTACATACGTAGCGTCTTAGCAAAGATAGGCAAAGAGCGTCTTCCCAAAGTCAGTGAGCATCCACTTCCTGGCACAATGTCTCACTTCTTAAACTTACTTGCATTTAGGGAAAGAGAAGGAATTCCTTTTGCCACGGAATTCTTGGAAAGGATGCTTGCTTCCAGAGTGGAAGGCGCACTGGGCCCACGTCTCCTCTGACAGCAAGCCGGAATGCAGGTGTCGGAGAAGCCCGCAGTGGAAGCGGGAAGAGCCTGGGCCTGCGTGTCGAGCTGCCAGGCAGGGCTGCCAACTGCAGAGACCACGACTCTCCCAGGGTAGGACCTGGTCAACAGCTCACAGTCACAGGTCCCTGGTCCTCAGGAGACGGGCTCTGAAGGGCGTCACACTCATTCCTAAGCAAGTGATCAGTCTCTAGGCTCTGTTCCCTCCAGCACCTTGCGTGTGAGTCAACCACAAAGGCCTCCCTGGGCTTGACACTTCCTAGACTGTGATCTTGCCTGTAACACCGATTTCAAAGGCGGAAGAAACGTTATCAGTCTCAGAGGGGCTTCTGAGCGGTTTGTAAACACATCCAAAGAAGCTATAAAGATTATCGAGGTGCTGAGAAGTTAGAATAGAGCCTGAGATTCATAACAAATAGAAGAACTACATGGTTAAAACTGCTGGTGGCAAGAGACTGCGATCACTCCCACTTCCCAGGAAATGAAGCCAGGGTTTCCGGGGGAAATGGCTGACTCCTGGTCTGGCACAGGAAACACACACAGGGAGCCCAGAGCAACTTGCCATATCAGAAACGCCTGAAGTCCACTGGCTTCACGTCAGAAGGACTCAACAAAGGACTGGTTGAAGGTCCTCCTGTTGGCCAAAGGTGGGACAGTCTGAGCTCCCTTGGAGGGAATAACTGCATTCAACTGAAACACATCAAACACGCTTAAACCCAATCATTCATCATAGTATTAAAAAAAAACTGAAACTCACTGGGGGACTGACTCATTCTTTGAGAACTGATAAAAGAAAGAACCAAGCGCCCTCTCTTCGTTTCCTGTACGAAGTATATCTGTATTAACTAAGGGACTGAAGGGGAGAGGTTTCTCTGTAGAGAGATAATCAAGATCATATGTGAAAAAGGGAAGATGAGAGTGCATCACAAGACTCTACAAGCCCCTGCTGAATTCCTTTATTATCTTTATTACCACATAAGCAGTGCCCATCAATAGCTGCTAATATCACGAAAAAGAAATCAATCAGGTGCACTATACACCTGACAGAGGGATTACATCCCACTTAGAAGTCATCTTACTAAAAAGCCAGTGTTCAGCCTGAACTCTTCAAGCCTTCAGAGCAATGGTTCTCAACCGTGGTGTGACGGTGGCCCCTTGGGGACTCTTGGCAATGTCTGGAGACGTTCCGATTGTTGTAAGTGATGTGTGCATGCGAGCTTGTGTATGTATGTGTGTGTGTGTGTGTGTGTGCTCTGACATCTAGTGTGTAGCGCCCAGGCATGTTGCTGAACATCATACAAGGCACAAGACACCCCCTCACAGCAAAGAGTTATCTGACCCCAAACATCCAGGGCCGAGGTTGAGAAACCCGGCTCTCCATGGAACCCCCAGTTCACAGAAAAGTTAGGGGGCTGGGGAACAAGTTAAAAGACAGCACGAGATGAAATCAGCAGCATCTAGACTCTGGGAGACAGATGACTCAGCCTCTTCAACTACAATGGCTGCAGCAAGAAACAGAGATGATCATGGAAGGGAATCTACGGATTGAAAGAGACTTAAGGAGTGTAGCAACGGACAATGTAGGAGCTTTATTTGCTTCTGGATTTGAAAAATAAATGGTTAAAAATGGACTTCCCCGGCGGCTCAGTGGCTAGCGCTCCACATTTCCACTGCAGAAGGGTACGGCTCCGATCCCTAGTTTCGGAAGCTCCTGCACGCAGCACGCTGCAGCAAACAAACAAACAAACAAAAACAGCCCGCAGCCCTGGAAGCGATCAGGGGAAAGTGGAGCTGCCGAGTTCCCGAGGAATTTTCTTTCCCCTGAGCTTCACCGAGATACAGCTGACGCACAGCACTGTAAAATGAGAGAGACTGACCACAGTAAGTTCAGTTAAATCCACCACCTTACACAGTCAACAACTTTTTCCTTGTGCTGAGAGCTTTTAAGATTAAAGAAATTATCATTAAAAGTCTTAAGGTGTATTATTGATATTGTGATTGTGCTTTAAAAGTTTCTACCTTGTGGAGATATCCATAGAAGAAGTCACATGATACCCAGGGATTTGTTTCAGAACTTCCATGACTTGGGGCTGGAAGGTGGTGAAAAATGGGAGACTCAGATGGAGCAACCTGGCCAGGATCTGATGATCACTGGGGGATTATTATTATTCTATTGAAATGCTCTCTAATAAAAAGTTGGGAAAAAATGGTGGCAAAATAAACGCCAGCCCAAGCATGCCAGATGCGGAATATGTATGCTCTTTATTAACAGAAACAGGGCCCACGACACGGAGCTCTGGGTGACGGTGGGTTCTGAGAAGGCTATTGTGGAAGATGGGCTAAGGTCTAGACTCAGGGCAGCTTGATTTCCTTCTTGAACATCTGCTGGATTTGACCTCCCACTCGAGCTGAAGCGGTAAACAGCAGTTAAACCCAAGACCTAAGCAGCATGATAAAGCACAGCAGGGCCAGTTTAGTTTGTCTCATGGTGCAGGCCTGGTGGAGAATGGGGGCACGAGAGAGGGGTCAGCGCCCTCCTGACCCCTGTAGACAATTGACTGATACTTGCAGGCAGGAGGTGCTATTATCTTTAACTCAGCAGGCATGACTGTACACAATTAGAGGTCATAATTACGGCTCTCTTTTTTAAAAAATGTGACCACAGCATCCAAATTGACCTCCTGCGGCAGGGCTCTCCACATGCTGGGAAGCAGAGAGGGCGGGGCCAGGGGGCCTGGAGACGGGCAGGCAGAACCCTGCGCGGTTTCTAGGGTCGGGAGACCTGCCTTATCCCCTCACGGAACGTCGATCTGTTTGGGATTTGCTAATTACCGTTTTCACCGAGACACTTTTTTTTTCTTTAAATAGACACAGACGGGCCCCGACGGGCCCGAGCCTTACGCTGTCTTTTTGACCACAGGAAAAAGGCAACGCAACCGCGCAAATTAATATGCCAGTAATTACGTGCGTCTACTGGCTAATTATCCACGTAATAACAGAGTTGAAAAGATCAATTCTGGATCATGTTTCCACTTCAGTGTTGCGTGAAGCTGCTACAGAGACTGCACTTCACTCCAGAAATTCTGATCTACTGTTATTTTGTCATGCCTGATGATCAGCCCTGCCTAGCAGTATTTCTGGCTTAGGTAGCCCGAATCATCCCAGAGCATGGATCATTTCGGCGAGAAATAAAACCTACCTGGCTTTTTGTAAAGTCAAGACTACTCTCAGCTCTAAGCAGAGAGTAACAGAATTTTTGAGCTCAAAGAGACCCTGTAAAGTCACCTGCAGATGAAAAGCCCAAGGCAGGTCCAGACAGAGTGGGAAGCAAACGAGACGGCAGAAACCTGTGGGGTGAGGGGCTCACAGAAACATCTCAGGACCAGCTGGTGGGCAGCACCTCCTCGAGCAGTCATGTTAGTTCCAATCCCCTCTGCCAGCACACAGTCAGGCGGCCATCCTTTCTCATATTCCTTTCCTCAGGAGCGTCTGATTCTCCACTCTTCACCAGCAGCCACTCAATAACCCTGACAAATAGCCAACTTCTTTCCAACAGTATCTGAAATGCTCACTCAATGCTTGAAAAATTGGAAAGAGCGGTATCTCTTGCTGGCTGAAAAAGGGGACCAAAAATTCCGGAGTCTGATACAAGTGGTTTCAAAAGGATGAGACGATGTCAAGTCACGACATTCACAGCCAGAGACGAGTCCTCCTTGGAGGCCTGAGACGTGTACTCTTTCACCAAGATACTTCTCTTGAATAGAAGAGCCTTGGGAATTAACTATGGTTCCCTATATATTTGTAAACGCTTCCTCTATTCAGAAAAGAAAAACTTAACTGCTATTCAGAGGTGTCCAAAACTCGAGTTTAAATAGAAGAATGATTGCCTGACTGCTTTCACGGGCGTGTCACTGTGAAGAGATACTACTTTACAACTGTTTCCTCTGGGGTTCAGTAAAAGGACTGGAAGGAATGGGCCTAAAGACATCACAACAAAGGTATTTAATTGGACTCACTCCTCTTTATCTCAGTATAAATCACTGCATGATATACTAACGCAAACCCATCGATCGAGTTCATCCCACCACTGTGATGCAAAAGGGGGGATGGGTCAGTGGCAAATTCTTCAAGTCTGCATTATTTATTGGAGCGCTCCATGCCGTTACTCAGCCTAGAAACTACTTCTGTGTGCCACAAGGACTTCCGCAAATCACGCGCCAGGATGCGCCGCTCTGGGACTGGGGCTTGCCTCCACACCCAGGCTACCGTTGCCATTCAAACATCCTGTGAACATAAAAGGCTTGGCTCCCTACAGCTTTGGTTTACTGCTTAGTATATCGATGTCCACCATACTTATCCCTAAGTGCTGCTGCTGCTGCTGCTAAGTCGCTTCAGTTGTGTCTGACTCTGTGCGACCCCATAGACGGCAGCCCACCAGGCTCCCCCGTCCCTGGGCTTCTCCAGGCAAGAACACTGGAGTGGGTTGCCATGTCTTTCTCCAATGCATGACAGTGAAAAGTGAAAGTGAAGTCGCTTAGTCGTGTCCGACTCTCCCCGACCCCGTGGACTGCAGCCCACCAGGCTCCACTGCCCATGGGATTTTCCAGGCAAGAGCACTGGAGTGGGGTGCCATTGCTTTCTGCGTCCCTAAGTGCTACTTGCTGCATTAATTTACAAACAAACGACAAACTGAATGCCTCATTTGCTATTTCCATCGGATTTTGAATCTGGACCCCACATTTCATTTAGCCATTTTTTGGCTCTGGCATACGGGGCAGCCTCAGCACCGAGCGACTGAAAGGGTTAAAAACTTGGGCCGTAGGTCAGCCCCGTCCTGTGGGGGTGATCAGACTGCACGCTTCCGAGTAAAGATGTTCCTTCTACATTGTAAAATCTGGGCATCTGCTGAGTAGCAAATCTAGCTCATTTCGTTTTGCTTTATTTTATTCTCAAAAGGAGCCACACAGCCTGGACTACAGCACACAGTTAATCTCTGCATTTCTTCCCATTCTCTGGCCGCCTATTTTCTCCATCAAAGCCATTTTGCCAAAATACAAAAACCCAAATAGACTAGCTAATGAATCCAAAGTGGATTTAATTTTATTGATTCCATTTCCCATAAAACTGTTCATTTATCTGACTCTTTTTCTTTATTTCATTTCCTTGCATCTGGAATGTACTGTGGCCCACCAAACCAGTGGGCGCCATTCCATCTCTCTGCAGAGTTTGGGGGTGGAGGGAAGAAAGCCTGAACTTGAAGATTAAGCTCCGCAACAATATTCACTTTTATCACAGTCTTCATGTCCCAAAGTGGCTGAGTCATATTGGTCATGTTTATTAACTAAAGGTAATAGGCAAGATCCTAATCAGGGCCTCTGTGTACGAAGCCGCACGAACCAATTCTCTCTCTGGGAATGTGGACAGGTGGTTCTCAAGCCCCACCCCAGGATCCCACGCGCATCCTGGGGCCTGACCTGCAGCTTCCTGGGCTCCTAGTGACCATCCAGAGAAAAGCAGAAAAGGCCAAAAAATAAAGTCTGCCACTGTGTCCCCATCTATTTCCCATTAAGTGACGGGACTGGATGCCATGGTCTTCGTTTTTTGAATGTTGAGCTTTAAGCCAACTGTTTCACTCTCTTTCACTTTCATCAAGAAGCTCTTTAGGTCCTCTTCACTTTCTTCACTTTCTCTCTTGCTTCTTCGATGATCCAGCGGATGTTGGCAATTTGATCTCTGGTTCCTCTGCCTTTTCTAAAACCAGCTTGAACATCTGGAAGCTCACAGTTCACGTATTGCTGAAGCCATGCTTGGAGAATTTTAAGCATCACTTTACTAAGCATGTGAGATGAGTGTGTGTGGTACTGTATTATCAGAATTCAACAATTCACTAAAATTGTGTGTGGCAGACTCTGGATTGCTCAGCATCTATATTCCATTGGCTTTCTAGCTGAAGAAAGCTAAAATTCTTCATTTTCCAGATTCCCTTGCAGCTAGGGCTCTTGGTATGAATTCAGCTCTGCCAATTAGATGTGGTCAGGTTGGTGAGGTGAGACCCGTTAGCTGTCTGAGTGGGCACGTAGGAACAGAGACCCTGGGCCTCTGTGAAGTGGCCGTCGGGGTCCGCTCTAAAGTGCTCTCCTTGGGTGCTGAGAGGCAGCTGCAGGAATGGCAGTGTCCCTGGGTCACAGACAGGAGGTGAGCGTTACGGCGGGGACAGTGGTTTTCCCGGTAGCTGGTTCTGCAGGATCTGGGAATCATGCCTGAAGGGCCAGTCAAGACTCCCCTCCTATGGCTCTTTCAACCATATGACCGGCCAACCCGCTCCAGTATTCTTGCCTGGAAAATCGCAAGGATGGGGGAGCCTGGCGGGCTATAGTACTTGGGGTCGCAGAGTCAGACATGACCAAGCACACACAGCAACAACGCCCCGTGCGGCCTCGCTCTCCGCTCCAACTGCCAAGAACACTTGCTGTTCCTCGCTCTGTCTTCCAGGCACAGGACCGGAAGGAACCTCCTGGATGACAACCCGGGGCGCTGTCAGCCTCCATCACAGCAATGGGAGGACAGCTGGGCTGGCTGGGTTAGCCCAAGTCTGAAGCAGTTACCTTCTGCAGCTCTGTCTAAAGCGAACGCACTCAGATCTCTTTAACTGACATAACTTCCAGGAGAGACTCAGAGGTGGCTGAGGCTTCTCCAGCACTGAGGCTGGCGGAGGGCGGGGGGACCTGCTCACTCACTTCTCTCTCTGGGCATTTGGGTACCTCCTGGGCATGCTCCTGGCCACCCAGGTAAGCCACTCGGCACCCTCGACCCACACGGTGTCTTCTGAGGACCAAGAAAACTCTGGAGCAGATTAGGGACACAGCTACACACCCGG
>SJYW01004685.1:76807-104346 GCA_006410735.1 Raphicerus campestris | reverse complement strand
ATGGACTGGTTGGATCTCCTTGCAGTCCAAGGGACTCTGAGGAGTCTTCTCCAGCAGCACAGTTCAAAAGCATCAATTCTTCGGTGATCAGCCTTCTTCACAGTCCAACTCTCACATCCATTCATGACCACTGGACAAACCATTGCCTTGACTAGACAGACCTTTGTTGGCAAAGTAATGTCTCTGCTTTTCAATATGCTGTCTAGGTTGGTCATAACTTTTCCTTCCAAAGAGTAAGTGTCTTTTAATTTCATGGCTGCAGTCACCATCTGCAGTAATTTTGGAGCCCCCCAAAATACAGTCTGACACTGTTTCCACTGTTTCCCATGAAGGGATGGGGCCACTCTACACACAGTTCTAAGGGGCTTTCGGAATCCGAGCTTCCAGTTCAGGAGAGCAGAAGCATCGGGGTGTGTGTGAGACTCGGGGCGCCGCGGGCTGGGAGGGAGCCGCACAGACCTCAACAAGGGGATTCCAAACTAAGTTCAGTGTTAACATCACTCCCGTTACGACCCCTCCACGGATGTGTGAGTCGCTCAGTCGTGTCAGACTCTTTGCAACCCCACGGACTGTAGCCCGCCAGGCTCCTCTGTCCGTGGGACTCTCCAGGCAAGAATGCTGGAGTGAACTGCCGTGCCCTCCTCCGCACCAGAGGAGGGTGGCCCCCAGTCCAACATGCCTGGTGAGAAGGGCACATCAGAAGCACAGGGAAAATGCCGTGTGACGGTGGGGAGCGGTGTCCCCGGAGCAAAGCGAGTGCCAGAAGTTGGGGGCAGGCGCGGAGCCCAGCGTCCCAGGAGCAGAGCCCCGCCGACTCCCGATCCCAGACTCCCGATCCCAGACGGTCAGCTTTCGGCCCGAGGGCACAGGCGTCTGCCCGCTGGGGCACCGAGCTTGTGGGGCTCTGCTGTGTACGGCAGCCCGGCGGATCTAAGGCATCAGAAAACAGCCAGGAGAGACAGCAGCTCTGGGAAGCTCCTACTGACTCTACCAGAGACCAGCTCACACTCAATTTTGAACCTTTTCATTAACTCCGAGTGAGACTCCCAGTAAACCAAGCATACTCTCAGTCAGCGGGCAGCGGCCGCTCAGCACCGGAAGTGCGAGGTTCGGCTGTTCTGGGGTCTGGCTGCCTCTCATTTGTCCACACCGTGATCCGTGGCTCAAACAGTGGAGTGAGTGTGGCCACGATATCGACAGACACCGTAAAGCCTGTTTGCTGCGGGCCTTCTCCCACCAGCTCTAGAATCAGCGCTTTCCTCTCACTTAATTCTCCCATTTACGGCACCAACTCCACTGAGAAACAGAAGTGATCAACTTTTCCCCATCCAGCCATAGAGGGTTTCCTCCCGTGGATGTGGCAGGATTCCTCAGTAAGTGGATCACGCATTTGTAGGATGTCAGCGGTGTTGTCTTCAAAGATTCCAGAGCACTGGTTCTTCTCAGTTTTTAGGAGGTTATAGTCACAAAGACCAAGGTGACCCCGACGGGTCATGACCTCGTATAGCCACCCTCCTTCTGCGTACACTTGCTTCTGGGAATAAAGTGCAGCAAAAGCGAGGAGCCATCCCTTCCCAGGTCATGTGACATCACACAGGCCCGGGTCGCGGCAGACTGGAGTGAGGGATTGATTCTCCTGCTGGCCTTGAAGTAGCGGCTGGACTGTGAGGGTACGGGAGGGGCCCACGGGGCAGGAACGAGGTGGGCTTCCACCCCACCAGACGGCCGGCAAAAACAGGGGATCTCCACCTGCAGCCACAGGGACCTGAACTGTGGTGGACCCAACTCCGGAAAGGACCACAGGCCTAAGGCGCTTGTTTGCTGCCTGGCGAAACCCTGGACTCCTGACCTAGGGAAACTGTGAGGTTACAAGTATGTCCTGTTTGAAAACATCGATATGGCGACCATGTCTTTGAGGACTGATGAAAAAGAAGGAATCTCTAATCAGAATAGCTTAGGAAGACACAGGCTTTGAAGACAATTTCAGGCATCTGTCTAGACCCTCCAAACCTTATCAGTGAGCCCCAAGATGTTCCTGGATGCGTAGTTATGAACCTACCTTTCTGTCTGCAACTTACTGCAAAACTTGGTGATATCTGACAAACTAATGAGGTCACAGGATGTAAGGACCACCTGCTAGTCTATTTCTGCAGTTTAAAAGAGGAATTTAAATAATTTGTTTCATTCTCCATCTGTAAGATAGAGCTATTATTTTCATCTTTGACTTGCTTGGAGGGAGAGAAAGGCATAGATCTGAGGAGAGAAGGCAATTTCTTGTTTTAATAGGAAAAAAAACAACAACAAACCTTCAACCCTGCCTCTTCCAGCTTTTAATTATAGGAACCAAAAAACACACGAAAGAGAAGACTTTGCAAACAAGCAAAACCAGAAACATGGCTTGCAGGAGACTGGACGTATTTTAAGTGTTTTTAAAAAAGGCATTTTTAGGAAGATAGATTCAGTTCATTTCCCCACAAAAAAGAACTTGTTCAAAACTAATATAACACCACCAAAAAGAAACTGACTTTCTAACCCAAACATCCTTGGAGTGATGTATTGGAAAGAAAACAAGTAGGAATGCAAACTCGGGGTGTGCGCCCCTGTTCTGCTTGCTTGCTTCCTGTGTGCCTGGGAGGAAGTCACTTTATTTCTCTGAGCCTGGGTTTTCTCCACCATAACATGGGTTGTCTTGAGAACTAGGTGGAATAATAGTCATAAAGGGCCTGGCGTTCTCATCAGCAACCAAAACGACCAGCAGGGGCCTAACGGAGGGACAGCCTTCAGCTGCCCCAGGGAGGGCAGGGCAGGGCAACTGGATGGATGGATGAGGAGCGGGAAGGACCGCACTCTCCTGCGCTGATGAGAGTTACGTGTGGTTGCCCTGGGGGCAAAATCAAGAACTCTGCCGGACAAAAGAAGCAGAGAAAGGAACACAACCCCCCAAAACAAAAATCCCACAGCCCCGGAGAGTTTCTGAAGTCTGTGATTCTCAGCTAGCGGAATAAACAGGCTGCATCTGGGCAGGAACCCAATGCTACGGACCCTTCGTTAGCAGGAGACGGATGTGCCAGGACTTACCTTCAGGAGGCAAGGGGTCTCCCTGGCCCACCCCTGCCAGTGCTGGGATGGAGGCCCACAGGGCCGGGGACAGGCAGAGGATGGGAAGAGTGGTCCCTGTGTGTGACCCGCTCTGAGGCGGACAAGAGATGAGAGGAGGAAAGGTGACGTTCAAAAGAGTGAACGACGGCTACCACGCCAGCGCCAGCCAGAGCAGGTGGGCATCAGGGGACCCGCACGGGCCCACCTGGTGCAGGTGGGCGGGTCAGCTCGGGGAGGCCAAGGCCCTGGGCCGTGTGGCCTGGAGTCTTTAATTAAAGTAGCTGCTGGCTTGATCAGCCTCTCAGACTAGACACTCTGCAGAGAGAGAGGGAACATCACCATGATCAATGGGTTTTGGACAAAGGGAAGGTAGCGAGGCCGTGAAATCACTAGTGTCAGAGAAGTGATTTGACAAGTCAACAAACTCAAGTGTCATGGAAACCCATGCTTTTACAACAGGGCACCTCTGCTGTCCTCGGCAACCAACGAGGAAGCTGTAACCCTCCATACGGTCTGTTAGTACGTCTGTGTACCCCGCATCTTCCCTGGGAGACCGTGAACCCTTCCACGCAGGGATGACGCTCTTGCATTTATACACCCCAGGCATCCAACACAATGCCAGGCACAGAGCATTCAGGAATGTCTCCTGAGTGGACAGCCCCTTAGCCTGTCACGCTCATTCTCCACTGGCTCCTCACCCGTAATTTCCTCTGTGACGAAGGCCAGGTTTCCAGTGCCAGGATCATTAGTCGTGTGACGCTGGGCAAGTCGCTTCTCCTCTCTACGGGACATCTTCCCCCAGCGGGGGGATAAGATTATCTACAGTGTGAGCATGCAACTCACACTGACTCTCGACTCCACGGACTGTAGCCCACCAGGCACCTCTGTCCATGGGCTTCTCCAGGCAAGTATACTCAAGTGGGTTGCCTTTTCTTCCTCCAGGGGATCTGCCCAACCCAAGGATCAAACCCAGGTCTCCTATATTGGCAGGTGGATTTTTTTTTTTTTTNCCTAAAATAGCACCCTAAGACCACCACTCTCCCCTTGCTTTGCTTTATTATTTTTTATGGCAAGTATTTCCCACCTGAGACCACACTGCATATTTATTTCTCTCTCTATATATATCACAGGGGAGAGACCTCAGTACTTACTGCTGTTTCCTGAGGGCTTAAGACAGTCACTCATAAGTAAAACAGGTATTTTACAAACAGATGATTTTGATTTTAATTAGACCATCCGCACTTCTGCAAAAGAAGAACGGGAAGGCAGAGGATGAGATGGCGGATGGCATCACCAACTCAACGGACATGAATCTGAGCAAATTCTGGGAGATGGTGAAGGACAGAGGAGCCCACCAGCTGCAGCCCATGGGGTCGCAAAGGGTCAGGCACAATTCAGTGGCTGAACAACACCATCAGCACCACACTTCTGCATCTTAGTACTGCTTTGCTTTCCATCAGCAAAAGCAAATGGTCTACCGTGCGTGTGCTAAGAGACCTGTCGTGTCCGACTCTGTGTGACCCTATGGACCACAGCCCACCAGGCTCCCCGTCCCTGGGATTCTCCAGGCAAGAACACTGGAGTGGGGTGCCATTTCCTTCTCTAGTGCATGCAAGTGAAAAGGGAAACCAAAGTCGCTGAGTCGTGTCCGACCCTCAGCAACCCCATGGACTGCAGCCCACCAGGCTCCTTCATCCATGGGATTTTCCAGGCTAGAGTACTGGAGTGGGGTGCCATCGCCTTCTCTGGCTAAGTTACTTCAGTGGTGCCCAACTCTTTGCGACCGTATGGACCGTAGCCCACCAGGCTCCCCGTCCCTGGATTCTCCAGGCAGGAACACTGGAGTGGGCGGCTAGCCCTTCTCCAGGGAAACGGTCTATAATCAGTGCCTACAACAATTTTGTAATTTCACTATTAATATTTTCCCATCCTCATCTTCCCCCTTCTTGATGCCTGGTTTTAATCAGCAGCAGCTTTGAGCTGCTGTGGGCCTAAGATCCTGAAAATGTAGCCACTGTGCCATTTATAGACGTGCCCACGGGGAGGAAAGTCTAGGCTGAAACCCTGGTGTGCATCTGTGTGTGAGTGTGCTGAGTGCAACTCGTGGCGAACTGCCTCCTTTCACCTGCTGCGGAGCTGCCTGCAGTATGAAACCTACTCTCCCCAGAAGAACAAAATGAAGACTTTCTTACCTATAGAAATCATTTTGATTCAAAGCAAAATGAAAAGGCAAAAACTTCAATTAAGTAAATTGTGAGAGCAAATAATCCAAGAAACGTATGATTTTTTTTTTTTTAAGCCATTCTGATGGTTTAAACAGCTTATTCAAGTGGTCTACTTTAAAATGCCACGAATTCAACCTCTTGATTTAAGAGCTCTGGAATTCAAGTGCCTCAAATTGAGAAAATAATACACAAGTAAATGGTCGTAATTCCTCCTCTGTGCATCCTGGCGTTATATCCTCCAGACAGACAGCCCTGCGCGTGCTTACCTTCCCCGAGTGCCTCGCGCCTCTCACGGGAAAGGGGAAGCCAGGACAAACGGCGCCGTGCGTGACTACTGAGTGTCACTCCTTGGTGGAAATTATAACGCTCTTGCCTTAAAATTACAAACAAGGCATAAAATAAACATTTCAGGGGCTCATTCAAATGAGCCCCCCGGGAGTCTGGACTCAACAGACAGGCTGCATTCTCAACAGCTTGCCGACAGTAGAGATGAAGCCGTCTAGAAATTCCTGTGGGCCCACAGGGTGTGTTTACAGGGGACCTGGAGCTGGCAAGGCCTCCAACGCCATCTGTCCTGTCGCAGCTCTGTCCTTCTTTTCCAAGCCCTTTCCCCTTTCGTCTGACAGCGCCTTCCCTTACTCAGACCACAGACGTGGAGCTGCTCATGGGGTAATTCTTAGACCAGCGGCTGGCAGGTAAGGAGAGCGTATTTGCAAGCATCGAAGACTCTGAAATGCCGGGGAGCCACTGGACGATGCAGGTGCTAAGTACCTTCCGGGACGGATCTATCCAAACTGACCCTGCATTCTAGGAATGAAACGGTAACGTCCCAAAGTCTCATGGAGATGCGCTTGTCCTGTAAGCGGGATAATTACCACACCATTCATTTGGAAAGCATTCAGCAAGCACCTCCTATCCAACAGGGACTGCGGCTGCGGAGGAAGGCCTCCTTGTCCTTGACTAAGGCACGTGGGCGGAACAGACGGTGGCAGGAGGCCGTGAAGGCCGAGAGGTGTGAGGACGACGACAGGAACTCAGGAAAACCCCGACGGCTGCCAAGAGGGGGCGGGCTGACTCGGAAGTCAGCCAACTCCAGCCAGCCTGCGGACCGAACGTTTCTGTTTTTGCATAAACAGCCCACAAGCTGAGGGTGGCTTATATATTTTTAAGTTACTGAAACAAAAATCTTACCGTTTTTGTGACACGTGAGTATTATATGAAATTCAAAGTACACTGTCCATAAATAAAGCTTTATGGGACTCAGCCATACCAGAGGTGAGACGCTGTAAACCTGAACCACGTGGCCTGCTCCTAATATCTGCCGTCTGCTCTTCGCAGAAGTGAGCCCCCCCACACCCCCGAATCTACTGGACTACGTAGCTGAGCAGGACTGAGGTTTTCTGCTTTTAACAGAGAAAGTTATAAAAAATATAACTCCAGTATATCATAGGATAGTTAGCAATTCACCTCTCAGAGGACTCACAAAAAGCATCTGTCAGTTACGAATGGCAAACAGCCTCTGACGTCTCCTAGACCGGGGCTCACATTTTGCAGGTGAGGAACTGGACTCTGCCAGGCTCCCAGGAGCAGCAGAGCTGAGAAGAAAAGGCCCCTGCTGCCCCCAAACTCACACGGGCCCCACTCTGCTAAGAGAGGAGAAAAAGAAAGATGCTCACTGAGAACTGTCTGAAGGAACAAAACCAGGGTACGAAAGCGCAGACTCCCAGGTCTCCCCACGAGGCGTCCCTACTTGAGAATCGCCTTGGAACCCAGCCTCTCTTTACCTCATCTCTGAGCCTACTCCCACTGCCCTATCCACTCCCCACGTGCCTCCTTCAGCCCCATCACATCTGATGAAGCCCCAGGCCCTCTGGGCTCTCCGCCCTTCCTCTCAAAACTGTCCCTTCTGTCTGGATCCTTTTCTGAGCCATCAGATCCCCTGGGTCCCCTGATTCTAACACTTCTGGGGTCTCCAAGCTTTCCAAAGTCTACAAGAATAATACCTGTAAAGCAAACTCACTACGAAAACAAATTTGAAGAGGAAAAAAAAAAAAAGCTCACTTAAATGTCTGTAAAAGTAACATCATACTAGCCAGCCAAGAGCATCGTTTACCTAAGACGGTGTGTGGAGGAGGAGGGTGTGCGTCTGTGAGCTTACTCGATGGAGGGGGTGCTTGAGCTGGCCAAGCACTTACGGTGCACTGCCGGCCCTCTGCGTAAAGATCCCACCCACCTGCCACAGCCTCTGTGGAAATTTTCTTCAAGTTAGTTTCTTTATGTGCTACTTTGAATCCATAAAAATCCTTTCCAGACACAAATAAGAGAACACTCCTACAGAATTCTCATGATATGCCAGGAGAAACTCACAGTAGTTTGAATACATGGCCCTTGGCCTGGAAGCATTTACAAACGCGGGGACAGAAGTAATAAAAGGCACCAAACAGCTTCGTGGTGCA
Source organism: Raphicerus campestris (assembly GCA_006410735.1). Lineage (NCBI taxonomy): Eukaryota > Metazoa > Chordata > Mammalia > Artiodactyla > Bovidae > Raphicerus > Raphicerus campestris. The sequence continues at coordinate 96,566 of SJYW01004685.1, read as the reverse complement.
CCAGCTGAGAATCCAGGCAATAAGGGTTAGCTGGACAGGTCCGGCAGGCAGTACTGCGTCTTGAACAGCAGCCAGCCGTCCACCGCGTGTCTACTGGGTGACATTTAAACGGTCACCCTCACTTGGCAATGACCTCATGAAGCACTGATTCCTATACCCATCTAGCAGATGAGGAAACTGAGGTTAAGTAACTTGACAAAGGATACTCAGTTAATAACCAGGTGAACTACTAGCTAAACCCACTTGACGTGGAAATTCAGGAAGAGCTAAACATAAGTAAGAGACTTCCTTGGAGGCTCAGGTGGTAAAAAAAAAAAATCTGCCTGCAATGCAGGAGACCCGGCTTCTATCCGTGGGTCAGGAAGATCTGGAGTAGGAAACAGCAACCCACTCCAGCATTCTCGCCTGGAGAACCCTGTGGACAGAGGAGCCTGGAGGGCTACAGAGGGTCACAGAGACTCTGACACGACTGAGCGACCAAGCACAGCACGGGAGTTAAGCAGAGGGACTGCCCTGGTGGCTCAGTGGCTAAGAACCTGCCTTCCAATGCAGGGGGCGTGGGTTCAATCCCTGGTCAGGGAACTAACACCCCACACGCCGCGAGGCGACTCAGTCCACACTTGACAACCGGAGAAGGCGCCTGCACTGCAAGCAGGACTCGGCGCGTCCAAAAATAAGCACAGACAGACATTAAAAACTCGGAAGCAAGTAAAAACACTGCTGTGAGACTAAACACACGGGCAGGGCAGGAACAGGTGCGCGGACCTGCAGAGGCTTTCCATCAAAGGTAAGGGAGACCCAGCAGGGTGTCCTGCCCCTCCGCGTGGGTGGCCTTAGCTAAGCCGAGCCGTCTACCTGGAGAAGACGCTGCTTGGCAGAGACAGGCGACCGGGGCAGGCTGAGCCTGGGAGGGGGCTGTCGGGGTGCTGAGGGTCTGGGTCTCGTCACCGTGTGGGGCCTGGGGGGCCGGGCCAGCCCCGGGTGTCCGAGCTCATCAGCAGGGCCAGAAACGCAAGGGGCGCGCGGGCGAGTGCGGGCATCCCCCGCAGTCCTCACCAGGGCTCTGGGTGGGAACCTGAAGTTCACGCCAGGGCAGGGCAGTTCTGGAAGAGCGCGCCCCAGGGAGGGCGGCCTGGGCTAGCAGCGCTTCGCCCCGCCTCCAGGTGGACAGATGGCTCCAGCTCTCCTCACTCCATTCGGCCAGGTCCCTTCCTGCGTGCCCTGCAGTCTTGTCCACGCTGGAGACCAAACGTTTCTTTTCCGTGACAGACTGAGCTGCGGAAATCTCAATTGCGAGCACGGAGGAGTTCAGACCTTATTTCACTCCCAAAGTCGTTTCTTAAGGTGGAAGTCTGGCTGGTAGGAGTGAGGCCTTTGGTCTGGAGCACCCGGAAACACGCCGAACTGAGCCTGATTCCCAACGAAAGAGAGGAAAGGGACAGGTCTGCCAGACCCTTCCTAACAAGTCTCTTGCCTCCTCATGGTCTTTCCAGTCACCCTGCTCCCTCTCATCAGCGTCACTGTTTTTTGAGTCCCTCCCTGCCGCCTTCAAATCCTCCAGGATCTCTGCATTCTCCAGCCTTCATTCACCACTCCACCTGTGTCCCTGAGGAGGTCCGCTGTCCTCTCCCCCATCTGTCCATGTCCTGGGGGCCATGAAAGACGAACACATCAGGCCACATAGCACCAGGCGCCTGAGCCACCATGCTGGACTCAGGGATGGCCCCTTTCATCCAGAGAGCCAGCCTACGGGCTGGAAGTCCCATCCCAGCCTGTCCCACGAGCAGGCCAAGCACCCGGGCAGCTAATTCCAGTCACAGAAACTCGGCCTCTAGTTTCCCCATCTGTCAGATGGATCCTAACAGAATGTGCCTGCCGGGGTTCGCACCAGGATGAGTGAGTTAATGCTGGCAAAACGCTTAGAAGAGAGACCGCACAGAGTGAGCAGTTAGCCCCACATGTCTCAAGCGCATCACCGCCACCCGATCCTGCCTTCTACAGGGCTGCGCTAGTTGCCCGAATCTGCATTATTTCCCAGAAACTTGCCTTCTAACCAGTGACTCAGAGGCAAACGCCCGAGTGAGCTGGAGGCTGTGGAGGTTAAGAAGCAAGTCCCCGCACATCAAGGCTGGCCAGGTCCAGCCAGCTCCTGGTGCTGGGTGAGGGGGCCCAGAGAGGCCACATGTCCAAGCTCAGGAGAAGCCGGGAATCTGAACGCAGGCGGGAAAAGCCCTCAGGCTGGAGCCTTGGCAATGTGTGTTCACAACCACTCTGTCTGACGATCAAAACCCATCTGCATGCCAGGCCTGGCCCACCCCCAGGCCCAGCGGCCAGTGCCCTCCACGGGGGCGGGGGTCACTCACACCCTGCGCCTGAACACGCCTCTGCCGGGTGCCTGGACGGTGCCCTTCACCTCCTCAGACCCAGAGCCCTCCAGGCCGCCTTGTCTGTTCACACCCTGCAGGCTATGGCCCCGGGGACCCCCCGTCAATCCAACCACCCCCCTCCCCCAAAAACTGCATTAGAGGCACTTAGCGGGGCTCTGTGGGAGAGCTAAGTGCTTTAACGACACTCCTGTATCGATCCAGAGCCTTTTCGATTCCTCCGCTTGGATCTCCCAAGCACGGCGCATGAGGGCACAGAAGGGCTCCGGCGCCGGCTAGGCTCGGGGCCGGGGGCGCCTGGTCTCCACCACCCGCACCCAACAGCATGGGACGCAGCGCCCGGGGGTCCTCGCGGGAAGAGAAGGCTCGGAATGCGGGGGCATGGTGGCGTCTTCGGAGCCGCCTCTCCTTCCACGAGCCCCGGGCCCACGCCGCCACTTTTCGTTCTCCTCTCTGCGAGCGCAGGGCTTCAAGGGGTGCCCAGACTGGAGACGGCGCGCTCCACGCCTCTATCAGACCTAGGCCTTCCATTCGGATGAGCACTGCTGGACTGCGTTCATTCATTTATTTTCCAAGCGCTGACTCACTTTATGTCTGAAACAGTACCGAGCGAGCCAGACAAGTTAAATACAGAAAGCCCTAGGGCAAAGGTCTATTCCTGGAAACGCAGCACGCCAGGGGCCAGATGGGAGCTAAGAAATGGTGCCGCTCAGCGCACGCACCCAGACCAGGTACAGAGCTGAACACACTCGGCCAGTCTGGTTCTGAAGGCGGGTCCGTGGGTGCCTACTAAGTCACTTCAGTCGTGTCTGATGCTTCGTGGCCCCATGGACTGTAGCCCGCCAGGCTCCTCTGTCCACGGGACTCTCCAGCAAGAAAACTGGAGCAGGTGGCCATGCCCTCCTCCAGGGGGTCTTCTCAACCCAGGGATCAAACCCCTGTCTCTTACGTCTCCTGCTTGGCAGGCGGGTTCTTGACCACCACCGCTGCCCGGGAAGCCCAAAGGCAAGGTGCGCAGATCAAACCACGAGTCCATGCTGTGTCCAGGGCTCTTTTCAAAGCACCCTGCAGAACAATCCAAGCAGGATTTGAACCAAACCACTCATAAGGCCTGGCACCCCGCTCAGATGCCAGCACAGTGGGGCCTTCAGGGAAGCAGGACCCTCATCAGTGTCCTCAAGGAGGAGGATATTCCCCTGTGAGAATCCAGCGGTGCCTTCTGCACAGCGAGCGTTCCCTCCACCTCTAAAGCCATTTTCCTAGTGTCCCAAGTACCTAAGGCACAAAACCCCTGCCCGTGGCTTGAATACTTATCCCAGGCGCGCACCTGAAACGCCTTCAACAGAAGCATTCTCGCTGCTTCCTGCCAAGTACGGAGAATCAGCTGGCCCGGCCCTGCCCTGCCTGCCAGCCAGCCCCACACCCTCCTGACGGGTGCCTGCCATCATCTTCAAAGGGGGGCCCCAGTGGACCCTCACGGAAAGACTGGCACTTAAGAAACGCTCTCCACACAACGTTTCAATCTCCCCCCCGACTAAAATCAATCGTCTCCGGGGTTCCAAGCCGGCTGTTTTGCGAGCGCCCGCCCACCTTGGGTGGGGGCGGAGGCTGCTCGTGGGCAGGGGCAGGGACCGGGGAGTCTCTGCAGACCTCACGGGCCTGCCGAATTCCACGGAGCCAGGACAGACAGGCTGCGTGCGGGTCTCTTCCCGCAGCTGCACGAGTGGTATTCATGAAGGCGTCTGGCGCCTGGCTCCCAGGAGCTCGGGGCAAGGGTGATGCTCTGTGGGCCTGGAAGACGCTGGGCTCCAGGCTCCGCCCCTCTTCCCCCGCGCCCCGCCCCGAAGTCCCTCTGAGTGGCCTGCACCCCGATCCCATGTGAGCAGTCCCGAGTCCGGAGGCTTTTGTCCCTCCACTGAGCGCGGGGTTGAGCCTGACTGTGTTTGGCACTCACTGGCCTCACTGTTCACTATCAGTTTGCTCCAGGGCTGCCTCTTCCTGGAGAAATTCAGCTTTATTGATTTCTATTTCTGACTTGCTCCACACTGCCTCATTCATTATTCAGGGAAAACCTGGCAAAGAGACCACAACTGATATCCTGCCAAAGGGAGCCTGAGCAGGTGGGACCTCTGAGAATCTTCTTTTCAGAGAATCAGAACCTATAAAAAGCAAGGGAGTTTAAGACTCCTCGATTATTCATTTAAGACCTGGTCCATCTGAAAACCAGACTGTCTTCTGTGTGTAGGTTAGCTGAGGAGGAAAACACACAGAGTTAACCACTCTGATCCTTGTACAAACCAGAATAAATCAGCTGTCTTTGAGCAGAGAAAAGCTCCACTGTTCCATTGGGAAATGAATCCCTCCTTAGCCACCCGCCCTGCATGTATTCGGTGGGGGTAACTGGGGGTCGGAGCCGGAGACGCTCATTATTCACCACCATCGGTTCCTCCGCCGACTCACAGGGACATACGGGGCCCATCAGGAGACACACCCACCCCACTGCCGGAGGCTGAGTCATGCCATCTGCCCACGGGGCCCACAGGTGCTGATGGCGATGGGGGCACTTCCAAGGTGGCAACTCAAGACGCAGGGGCAGCCCGTGCGGCTGTTTCCTGCTTTCCTCTTCACGGAGCACGGAAGAAAATTATATTGAAACCATGAGAAGAGACATTCAAATTAAAGAGTGGGAAGAAGTTCCTTCCAGAAATTCAGGCTGAAACACACTATTCAAGAAAGTAGAAAAATTATCCTCTAGAGAAATCTTTTAAGAACAGAATCAGTTACCACCTGTAAGTACCAATTTGTGTATAATCCGGTCCTGGGGGAGGAGGCTAGATGAGAAAAATCTCTCAAAATCGGGGCTTCCCCACCAGGCCAAATTTGCACCATAAAAAGTCTGCAAGGCTGTTCTAATTTCCAGGTGAGGTCCTGGTGTGCGATGCTCTCCCATAACAGGTCTTGTCCTGAATTTAACCTCAGCATCACACAAAGGGCATGATTCAGGTACCATGAAGACTCTCCAAGGAGCAGTTATTCTTCAGAAAACACGGATGAAAAGACGGAGGCGGGCGCACTCGTGCATCGTACCCTGACACCGTAACAGAGACTGCGCGTTTGTCCATTGTTCTTCTAATTTATAAAAGTAACTGAGACTTCATAAAGAATGAAATAGGGAGCAGTCATGCATGGGTGTGAGAGCTGGACCATAAAGAAGACTGAGCGCCAAAGAACTGATGTTTGAACTGTGGTGTTGGAGGAGACTCTTGAGAGTCCCTTGGACTGCAAGGAGATCCAACCAGTCCATCCTAGAGGAGATCAGTCCTGGGTGTTCATTGGAAGGACTGATGCTGAAGCTGAAACTCCAGTACCTTGGCCACCTGATGGGAAGAGCTGACTCATCTGAAAAGACTCTGATGCTGGGAAAGATTGAAGGTGGGAGGAGAAGGGGACGACAGAAGATGAGATGGTTGGACGGCATCACCGACTTGAAGGATATGAGTTTGAGCAAGCTCCAGGAATTGGTGATGGACAGGGAGGCCTGGAGTGCTGTAGTTCATGGGGTCGCAAAGAGTCGGACACGACTGAGCGACTGAACAACCACCACCTGTCTTCCGGTTGGAAACTGGAATGTCTCTGCACACACACAGGAGCCCTGGCCCAGACTAAGCCATCCTGAAGACGGCAGCACCCGGGCCCGTCACTGAGGAGCTTCTGAGCGCATCACTGCCCTGGCTGCAGACGCCACAGGAAGCCGCCCAGGAGGCAAGGCACAGTCTTGGGCAGGAAGACGCACCTTGCACACGACTAAGCATTTGTCTCTCTGACGCCCTAAAGGACAGCTCAGTACCAGGCACCTCTGTATTTCTCTTCGGTAACAAGCTGGTTTTAATCTCCTGAACATTTAAACCACATAGCTGATTATGTTTCACTCTTTGCCCTGGCGACCGGGAACCTCAGAGCCACACTCGTGACTGACCACTCTATTCTTTAAATGGAAACAAAGGACGTAGGGTACTAATTTTATATACTAATGTTATCCTCCAACTATATCTTAGGTATCCTGCCCTTTCCCCTTTATTTTGATCCCAGTATGACCATAAGAAAAGACTTCTAGTTACGCTGCATTTTTGTAAGCTACTGCAAACTCTTTCTGGCACAAGGTGGGATATGCCGGACAAGTTAATTAAACACAGTCACTGACATGCAGGCTTTTGCTGCGCAGCGGCCCCGAAGCAGATGGCAAGGAGCGGCTCTGAGAAGCCTTTGGGGTCACTTCCCCCAACAGAAACCCTCCTACGGCCCCAGGTGTCCCAGAACACCTGGAGGCACCCTTCGCATATTCTGCACTGCACAGAAATGTGCTCTAAGGGGATGAGCATCTTTGAGTAAAATAGAAACCACCCTAGGGATTCCAAATCAGGACTCCCGACGTTCAATTCTGAGCCTGCCCCTGCCGCTAAGTCGCTTTAGTCGTGTCCGACTCTGTGCGACCCCATAGACGGCAGCCCACTAGGCTCCTCCGTCCCTGGGATTCTCCAGGCACTGCCTCCCAACCCCATTCAGCAGATCCACACCTGAACTTCTGGTCCTCAAGGAAACATCATCAAGTTGGTCTGCAAAACTACAGATAAGTAATAACAGATCCTGGAAGTCTGTGGCCTCGTGTATGAACGGGTCATTTAGAAAATCTGACCGCTTTTCCAGTTGTTGTAAGCACGGAGCGTTTCAGAGTCCTGGGAGCAGCAGGTGGCCCACGCACCTCTGCCTCCACATCACCTTCCTCCAGGCTTTGAACTGGGCTCACTGCCCAGAGGCTGCCTGCGCTCCAGAGAGCAAAGGACGCCGGCCCCTGAAGCGCCTGCCTGGGCCTGGGAGGGGATCTGTGCTCCTGGGCTGAGCCGGGAGGAGCGCTTCTGATGTGACCCAGAGTCCCAGAGGGCTGCAGCCCCGGGGCAGCAGGGACCAGCACCCTGGGCTGCAGAGAAGACCCTGCTGTGCTTGTGGTGACTGCCTTGTACGGGCTCCGGTCCTCCTCAGCCCTAACTGCCCGGCTGCGTCCAGAAGGGGACCAGCCAAGGGTCTCCTGGCTGGCGTGGTCTTGGGTGCATCCAGCTTTGGTCTGGACCTCAAGGGTATGGGCCACAAGACCTGTTTTTTGTCGTTCTGTTGGTCATTATTTCTTTCATATAACAAGGTAAGGATAGGTCTCAAATTATTAAAAAATAAAGAAGTCTCAGGTACATATATTAGGTGTGGTGAGGAGATGTGATCTAAAGGTTCTTCATTCTCTAAGACTCAACTGTCTCACTGCTCCGCCTTTGAAGACAGAAAGTAACCACCGATGTTGTGGAGTCGTGAAGCTGGGCTCTGCTCTTTTGCAGCCCCATGGCCACACCCCTCCGGGCTCCCCTGGGCGTAGGATTTCCCAGGCAAGAGTACTGGGGTGGGTTGCCATCTCCTTTTCTGGGGGGATCTTCCTGAGCCAGGGGTTGAACTCCCACCTCCTGCATTAGCAGGCAGAATCTTTACCACTGAGCCACCAGGGAAGCCCAAACTGACCATTAACAATAACCTAGAGAAGGGAATGGCAGCCCACTCCAGTGCTCTCGCCTGGAAAATCCCACGGATGGAGGAGCCTGGAGAGCTGCAGTCCGTGGCGTCGCACAGAGTCGGACATGACTGAGCAACTTCACTTTCTCTTCTAACTTTCATGCGTTGGAGAAGGGAATGGCAGCCCACTCCAGTGCTCTCGCCTGGAAAATCCCACGGACGGAGGAGCCTGGGGGGCTGCAGTCCGTGGTGTCGCACAGAGTCGGACATGACTGAGCAACTTCACTTTCTCTTCTCACTTTCATGCACTGGAGAAGGAAATGGCACCCCACTCCAGTGTCCTTGCCTGGAGAATCCCAGGGACGGGGGAGCCTGGCAGGAGGCCGTCTATGGGGTCGCACAGAGGTGGACACGACTGAAGCGACTCAGCAGCAGCAGCAGCAGCAGTGAAGAAAACTAGCAGCTGTAGTTTTCTTCATCCTTTCTATGCTTTGTCTGCGCCACCCAACCTTACTGCGGTCGGCAGAAAGTGAATACAACACTACGCATGATCCCACGGCCCAAGGTGAGTATCGATATGATGAACACTTCAGGGGAGGCCCTTCCATTCCTCACTGACCGATGTGTCTTGGGGTCAGCCTCACTTGGATTCCGGGCCATACCAGAGGCAGCGTGCTGGGCTCAAACCCAGGGCTGGCTGCAGCTGCAGTTTCTAATCGCACCTGCAGAGAGCCAGGCTCACCATGCTGCTGGCCAATGGAACGTGTACCATGAGGACTTTCAACAGTTACACGAATCACAATCAGAAAGTGAAGGTTCTTCAGTCTCATGAAGAAAAAAGAAAATATACCATCATACGGTCTTAACTCTTTTGCAAAAAGCACCTGCAGACAAATCTGAGATTCCCTCTGTCCCTGAAAGAGGAGAGTGTCACAGACTTTGACTTGGGAACACACAGACAAAATTCAGGCTTGAGTACTATCATGAAAATGATGCTAAGATCTTTCAACATGACTGCTATTACAACACATCCTTGAAAGGCCTGAACGTGGACGAGGCAGCATTAGCCACTGAGACAGTATTTACAAAAGGCTGACATAGAGACTTAAGAGTTTAAATGAAGATAACAAATGGTTCAGTGGTCTGACAGGCGTTCCTGAATACCTTAATCATTTCAACAAATGCTGCAGAGAAGGGTCCTCTTTTGAAAATCAATCTTCGAGGTACAACCACAATTCTATGTGCTTTCAGGTGAAAAGGATCTTGGCTATTCTGTATTCCTTTGGCAGTTACAAATCTCGGTGTAACTGGCCTGGCTTATTTTTATCTTTTGTTTTTAAACTGGGATGTAATAGAGATACATTAGCTTCAGGTGTACAACGGAATGATTATTTGCATATACTGTGGATAATCAGTACAGTCAGTGACACAGTGACACTTTGTCTCCTGTGATAAGAACTTTTAAGATCTATTTTTTAAGCTACTTTCAAAGATAGTTATTATTAAATGGTCACTATGCTATATATTTGGAGAAGGCAGTGGCACTCCACTCCAGTGTTCTTGCCTGGAAAATCCAATGGATGGAGGAGCCTGGTGGGCTGCAGTCCACGGGGTCACACAGAGTCAGACACAACTGAGTGACTTCACTCTCACTTTTCACTTTCATGCCCTGGAGAAGGAAATGGCAACCCAGGCCAGTGTTCTTGCCTGGAGAATCCCAGGGACGGGGCAGCCTGGTGGGCTGCCGTCTATGGGGTTGCACAGAGTCGGACACGACTGAAGCGACTCAGCAGCAGCAGCAGCATGCTTTATGTTACACCCCCAAAATGTTTAATTTCGTTAACTGGAAATCTGTGTCTCTTGATCCCTTTTATCCAAATTGCCCATGCCCCAGCAAAGCCTGCTTGTTTTTAAATTTCAAACGTTTTCAAACACAATGCTTTCTGTTAGCAAAATGCTATCTATGAAGTTTCAAGGTTTAAATAATGATCAGTTCCACTACCAACATATTTATCCATCAAGATACTAGGACAGAATAAAACACTTTTGTTCAGGTAAACTTTTACAGTTTATGTGAGTCTCCTATGTGTTTTGGGAAAGACCTTCTCAAAGTATTTGATAAAGATTTTTCATTTTTTCCCTAATGCCATTTATAGTCACATAAATTCATCTTACGGAGAAGGGGATGGCACCCTACTCCAGTACTCTTGCCTGGAAAATCCCATGGATGGAGGAGCCTGGTGGGCTGCAGTCCGTGGGGTCGCTAGGAGTCGGACACGACTGAGCGACTTCACTTTCACTTTTCACTCTCATGCATTGGAGAAGGAAATGGCAGCCCACTCCACTGTTGTTGCCTGGAGAATCCCAGGGATGGGGGAGCCTGGTGGGCTGCCGTCTACGGGGTCGCACAGAGTCAGACACGACTGAGGTGACTTAGCAGCGGCAGAAATTCATCTTAAGCTACATTTAAGAACCTAACTCCGGTTATGAATGCTAAACAAACAAACGAAGTACTCTCAGAAAAGACTGGCATTCCAGTAATCTTTGCCATCTGGCAGGTTCAAAATGCAATCTAAATATTGTATTAACAATATCAGTAACAAGCAGGTTTGGTGGGCTTTAATAAAACACGCTTGAATTGTGAGAAAAATTCTCATTATTTTGTTTCACCCAGCTTTAATTTAGCTCATTGACTTAATAAAATCTATGACAATCTTGTTTTTTTAATCATGTTAGAATTCTGAGGTTCACTCCATGTGCATAGTAATAATCTGAAATCAAGCAGGTATAATGAATTTTTGTTGCCAAATCATGTTTGAAACATTTGACTGAAGTCACACATGCCCAACAAAGTCCACACACGCACCCAGCTCAGTGAATTTTCAGTTTGCCCAGGTAACCAGCACCCAGGTAAACACACTGGCATCTCAGGAGCCCCCTCCACGCCCTGCAGTCACGACCTCGCGCCCAAGGATAACAGAAACCTTGTCTGCTCTCTGCCCACTTTCCCTGTGAACACTGGGGGCGCAGCCCTGAGCCCAGAAGTGCAAGCGGCGGCTCGTGGGGGATTCCCTTTGCTGCCTGAGAGGCAGGCGGTGACGTCCTGATCTTGCAGAGAGAGAAACAGAAGCTCAGAGCTGAGTATTTAAGCGAGCCAAGAGGAATGTGTATAAATGAGTGTGCAGGTGTGCGTGTGTGAGGGGGAGAGACAGACAGACAGACACTGACTACTTGTGAGGAACTGTCAGAGTGGGGATCCAAAGCCGGTCCCTCCAATGACAAACTCAGCTCTGCCGCGTAAATGCTCCTCCAAACTAACTGATTCAGATGTCCAACAGATGCCATTTACAGTTAGGTGTCCTTGGGTACGAAAGGGCTCTCCCACCCCTGGGTCCCCCCTTTACACCCACCACACACACACACACACACACGTTAGGGCAGTTTTTGACATGGAATCCACTTTCTCACTCAGCATCTTATCTTCCCCTCACTACACTCTGGATTGTGAACAATTTTGAGACTCATGAGAGGTATCTTAATTTTGAAAATTAAGTTGGAAACCGGCAAGTGAAATTGAAGAGGTTCCATCTCGGGTTCCGAACTGGATTTTCATTACCCAGTTACTCTTCAAATTATACTGATTTAAGACGTGATTCTTATTATTTCTCTTAAGTAGACGGGGTAATGGGAGACAGGCAGAGCAGCCAGCCCAGTCTCACCTGCCCACTGCCTTCACCCAACGCTGCTTCTGGGTCCATCTCACTCCTCACCCGCCCAGTGAAGCTGCCTGCATCCTTTTCCTGCCCAGCTATGCCCACTACGATCCACGTCACCCTGACCAGCTTCCTCTGTGACCAGTGCTATGATGGGCACACCCTACAGTGGCTTCCCATGCTCACGGACTTGGGCTGTTAGCTCCTGACCCCTCTTTATACAACCGGGTTCATGTTAAGACTTAAATTGCACCACCCAACCCAAGTCGCCACCACCTGGCCACGCCCATCCCCTCAGAGTCGAACCCGCCTTCTACTGCCTGTCTCAAATCTCCCGACAAGTCTTTCACCTTCCCCTCTCCTCTCCTGCAGGGACTCAGGGGAAGCTGCCTGAAAGCGGCCTGCTGAGCATCCCATCTGCATCTTGGAGCACCCCGCCTCGGCGCTGCTTTCCAGCCCGTGCGCACCCCAGGCCTTTGCACTCGTCGGTGGCCTGCGCCTCTGGGGGTGGGCCCATGACTCTGTGGGCTGGGCTAAGTGTTTCTGCCGTGGCTCTCGTGTGACTCCTCTTTGGCACCGGGGCCCTGGTGACGCTGTGACGGAGGAGGGCGCAGGTTACGGTGTCGTGGAGTCCACAGCCCCCCCGGGCACCAGCAGCGCCCCTCAGTGAAGGGCCCTGAGCCCCGACTCCCCCCAGAGCCTGTGCGCTTCTGCAATGGCGTGAACCGCGCAGGCTTCTCAGCGATTCTGTCTCCCAGTGAAACACCCAGAGGCGCACGGCCCGCCGGGGCAGCTGGCACCCTGCAGGAAGTCAAGGAATGTTCCTGAAACGTACACGTGTAAGTCACCATCATGGGCTGAACTGTGTCCCCCTCCCCAATTCATATGCTGAAACTCTAATCCCGAATGGGGCTGAATTTGGACACAGAGCCTCTAACGAGGTAATGAAAACAGAACGTGAGGGTGGGGCTCGGGCGTAGTGGGACCCTGCCTGGGCCCTAATCCGACAGGCCAGCGTCCTCGGGGGAGGGAAGAGGGCAAGGATGTGCACGGACACAGGAGGCCATGCTGGGCACAGCGAGGGGCGGCCGCCTGCAGGCCCCGGGGGCCCGGGAGAGGAAGCCTGCTGCCGCCGGCGTCCACAGGGGCAGGAGACGGGGCTGATGAGCACGCCACCCCCCCCCCCACCCACGGTCTTCGGGGTTGCGTTAGGGCCTCCCTGGCTGATTAACAGGTTCGTTACGAGGCTGAGCATCCTGGACTCTGATGTGAGGACCCGGGAGAAATCCACTCTGGCTGCTAAGAGGAATTTCCAAAGATTCCAAGATCAGTCAGTCGAGGTCAACCCTCAGTAAAAGGCAGCTGTGTCTCGTCTTCCATCTCCCTCGTCACCAAGGAGACAGGTCGAGTGCAAGTCATCCGTTTAAGGTGAATGTCACCTTTAACTGAGACTCTTGGCCACTGGGAAATTACTTGACTTGACCGGCACCACCAAACCCCTTGAGACCTTGGCACCCCATACCCACGGGCGCGGGCCCTTCTCAGGATAAGGGGGCTGTTAGGGTCTCAAAGGGGAAGATCTGCCCTTGGCCTCTGACCTCCCCTGGCCAGCCATGCACACCTGCAGACGGGACCTAACATCCCGTCCGCTGCTTTGGTTTCTAAACTTGCTATGCTGCTGTAACGGACAGCTCCTCTCCCCCTCTTTGGGAAAGGACCCCGACTTGCATCTGAGACCCTCCATCTCCCAGTCTGTCCGCGAGCTTCTGAGTGAATCACCCTCCCATATCACAGTGCTGGTCCCATGCGCTCAGGCTCGTCTCCTTACAGCTCTTTTGTGGGAACACCGATTCGTACCAGGGAGCTTCTCTGGGGAACACCTGGGCACGCGGGCTTCTAAGTCTGCAGCCCAAGAGGCTGCTGGCAGCCACCAGGTATCCACAAACCCAACGTGGGCCTCCGAGCCTATCCCACCAAAGGCAAAGCTGAGCCAGGGGGCAGGGAGATTGTCACAGAGACGAGTCACAGCACCAAGACCCTGCTCGGTGTCTCTGGAAAGCTCTCCAAGCTCATCTCATATTCTCTCAAAAGCCGGCTGAATCATGGCGTGCACACCCCAGGACAACGGAGATGCTGGCATTTCACTGACAGAAACCATCCGTGATATGCATATTGAGCTGAGCGGACGGTATTCGTTTAGAGACTCCTTATTTGTCAGGGCTCCTGGGTATACACACACACACAACCCCTCCATCCCGAATCAAGCCGGGTTAAGTAAACTGGAGAATTCATGAGCTCCTCTGACTGGACGAAACCCAGGAAGGGCCGTGGCAGAGTGGTCTCGCGCCTCCTCTTCGCTGCCATCTTGTACCCTGGTTGGCCCTGCACGGGAGGCCTGGTGATGCCGGCACCGCCTTCAGAGCCCTGCCACTCAAGAGAAGGGCGGTCGGGGCAGGAACCAGCCTGGACCATGTACCCACGTCTCCACCAATGGCCAAGGCCAGGCAGTGCCTGGAAAAAGTTGGCACCTCTCACTTGAAATATCGTTGCAGCATTACGTGTGTGCGTGCATGCGTGTGTGTGTGTATGTGTGCAAACAGGGGGACCCACAAGAGAAGACAGGCGCCCTCGATGCCCTGATATGGCTATGAGTAGCCATTCGGGCCCTGTGAGCACCCCAGGTAGGGCCTATGACAGCTCCAAGAGTTTGAAAATGAAAACTTCGCTCATAATGGTTTCGTTTCCCAACCACAGTGAAACTTAAAAGAACAAAGTCTATCAGAGTCTGAGAAATGCGGTGCACACAGATGACGAGCCCTGACTGGCCTCTCTGTAGGTCACAGGTCATCAGGCACGACCCATGGTTCTGACACCTCCCTGCAAGGCGCACCCAGTGCAAATCGAGAGCCTCTGAGGCTGCCACAGTCACAGCGCAGGGAGGAGCTGGCCCGTGAGAGACTGGGCCCGCGAGAGACTGGCCGAGAGGCGGGCTAGCCCCACACAGCCTGCAAACTCAGCCCTGACGCCGCTATCGCGGCAGCAGCCTTCTTCCTTCCCTCCCTCCCCGCTTTCCAGCCAGGCTTCACAAACAGTCCACAGGCTACTCCAGCCCGCCCCCAGGGGACCCTGCTCTGTGCCACGCGTCTGCAAGATCTCAGTCACTCAACAGCGCCCGTGAGCGCAGCTGGTGAGGGCGCAAGTTCTCCTCCTCTAGGGGCCACCCTGCGGGCATCTGCCTCCAGGGAGAAGGGTTTCAGAGCGACTGAACACAGTCATAAACATTCCCGAAGATACAACATCCGTTCATCTGGGCAAGGGTATTTTTATGTTGTTGTTTGGGGGTGGGAAGAATTGAAGACCTTAGGAAACTACAGAAATGCTATCGTATACATAATGAATTTTACTTTCTGAACACAATCATTACCAGGCACGGTGCCAGCCCTGTACATAGGCTATTTTTTTCTTTTTTAAAAAAGTTGCTTAGTCGTGTCCAACCCTTTGCAACCCCATGGACTGCAGACCGCCAGGCTCCTCTCTCCATGGGATTCTCCAGGCAAGAATGACAAGTGGGTTGTCATTCCCTTTTCCAGCGGATCTTCCCAGCCCAGGGATCGAACCCCTGTCTCTTGCACTGCAGGCAGATTCATATACATATAGTTTTAATTTCCACAAAATCCAAGGAAGCACTACTATCTGTCTTGGCTGGAAAGGCTCAAATGACCAGACGAGCTGCTCGCAGTCAGGCAGATGGTGGGCGGCGGGGGCAGGGGGGTCTTCGCACCGGAGGCTGGCCGGCCGGGCCCACTCTCCTCCCCTGGTCCCGGCCTCCCCGCACCCGGGGCACCTACACTTGCCGGGATGCTGCGCAGATCACCATCCAGTCTTCACACGTGACGGCGTTCACCTGGCAAGACTGGTACATTCACGTTTCACGGCAGCCGAAGAAGTCTATGTGAGTTTCCAAGGTCAGACAGCAGTTAGGCAGCGAGGCAGGGAATGGGCTGGGGGAGGCTGATCTGAAGACTCGGGACTTTCATCCTCACACCATCTTTGATGGGATGGAGGCGGCAGAGGAAGAGGGGCAGGGGAGACGTCCTCTTGTGGACGCAGAACAACCGGGAACAAAAGCCAGGATGCACTCACACTCACAAGCACACACTCCTGACCTATGACACGCACTGCACCGAGGGCTGCCCAGTCCTCAGCCACACCTTTCGGTCGTCAAGGGAACCAAACAAGAACACACACTTGACCTCCAGCAGCTTACAGGTGGATGTTTCTCGGTTCACAACTGTGATGTGAACATTCCCCTGAGCCAATTCTAAAACATCCTTCTTCACTGTAAGCCTCTTGGCAGTTGCGTTGTAATATTTCTAAACTTCCATTCACGCACAATTAAACGGGACGACGAGGCAGCTAACTTTTCCAACTGCACTGTGAGATTCAGCATTTTGATAAAAGCAGGCTTTGTGGTACGTATGATCCAAGGTCAATCGTATACTCTTTTTATCATCTAAATGATACAATTTAACAGACAAGGAAAACACTTAAACGCTCAAAAAATTCAACCGTAAGGCAACAGTTCTGTTCCCGAATTATCATCTCTTTGTATCCCCTAGTATAAGATTCAGATAACCTCAGGTAAAGTAGTCTATTAAGAGGTGGGCCCTCTTTGCATTAATCTTTGAATGACTAACTTCAGGATTTCCCTTTCTCTTCTTCCTCGGTTGTTAACATATCCTAAAGTTAGCTGTTTATACTAGGCACAGGTGGGGACAAAGGGGCTCCCCAGACGGCTCGGGGGTAAGGAATCCACCTGCCAATGCAGGAGACTTGGGTTAGACCCCTGGGTCGGGAAGATCCCCTGGAGACATGAAAAGTCAACCTACTTCAGTATATTTGTCCGGAAAATCCCACGGACAGAGGAGCCCCGGGCTACAGTCCACAGGGTCGCAGAGAGTCGCACGCGACTGAGCGCACGTGGCATGTGGGGACAAAGGACGGAACGCAGCCTTTCGACCACGCAAATGAAAGACGACAACGCAAACTCTCATTCTATTTTGTGCCTCGTTGTTATAAAGAGCTTTTAAGCACGACAACAGGATTCTCTGCAGCCCCAGTCAGTAAAACACTGCAGACTGTCTAAACATCTGAAGTGGAAAGCTGTTTAGAAATATTGATGCCATTTTGAGCCAAAGATGTGTGAGTCCAGGCTTCTGATCCTGGCTCTGACACCAGGATCAGGACAATGAGCAGGACACCTGATTTGGGCCTTATTTTCCTCATCAGCAAAATGGGAGTCTTAGTACCTAAGATGTAAGGCTATATATCTACTTCTGCTTGATTGACTACGCCAAAGCCTTTGACTGTGTGGATCACAATAAACTGTGGGAAATTCTCAAAGAGAGGGGCATACCAGACCACCTGACCTGCCTCTTGAGAAACTTGTATGCAAGTCAGGAAGCAACAGTTAGAACTGGACATGGAACAACAGACTGGTTCCAAATAGGAAAAGGAATATGTCAAGGCTGTATACTGTCACCCTGCTTATTTAACTTATATGCAGAGTACATCATGAGAAATGCTGAGCTGGATGAAACACAAGCTGGAATCAAGATTGCCGGGAGAAATATCAATAACCTCAGATATGCAGATGACACCACTCTTATGGCAGAAAGTGAAGAAGAACTAAAGAGCCTATTGATGAAAAGTGAAAGAGGAGAGTGAAAAAGTTGGCTTAAAGCTCAACATTTAGAAAACGAAGATCATGGCATCCGGTCCCATCACTTCATGGCAAATAGATGGGAAAACAGTGGAAACAGTGTCAGACTTTATTTTGGGGGGCTCCAAAATCACTGCAGATGGTGACTGCAGCCATGAAATTAAAAGATGCTTGCTCCTTGCAAGAAAAGCTAGGACCAACTCAGAGAGCATATTAAAAAGCAGAGACATCACTTTGCCAACAAAGGTCCATATAGTCAAAGTTACGGTTTTTCAGTAGTTATGTATGGATGTGAGAGTTGGACTGTGAAGAAAGCTGAGCACTGAAGAACTGATGCTTTTGACTGTGGTTTTGGAGAAAACTCTTGAGAGTCCCTTGGACTGCAAGGAGATCCAACCAGTCAATCCTGAAGGAGATCAGTCCTGAGTGTTCATTGGAAGGACTGATGTTGAAGCTGAAACTCGAATAGTTTGGCCACCTGATGCAAAGAGTTGACTCATTTGAAAAGACCCTGATGCTGGGAAAGATTGAGGGCAGGAGGAGAAGGGGACGACAGAGGATGAGATGGTTGGACAGCATCACCGACGCTAAGGACATGAGTTTGAGCAAGCTCCAGGAGTTGGTGATGGACAGGGAGGCCTGGCGTGCTGCAGTTCATGGGGTCGCAGAGAGGTGGACACGACTGAGCGACTGAACTGAATATAGACTAATGTAAGGAATATAAACAGCCAGACAGGAAAGGTCACAGGATGTCTGATTCTGTCCGGGTGAGGTGTACGGAACTGGCAGATCCTAGGGTCAGAAGGTAGCCCAGCGGTCACGCCCTCAGGGTCGTGGGGGGCCCTGACCATCGGAGCCCACAGGGGGCTCTTCTCTAGAGCCCGCCCCCCACCTCCTCCAGCTTCTCCGAACATTGGCCGCCCCAGCCTGGCCCTTCTCACTAAAGCGCCTTCTCCTCATTTCAGCGATGGCCTCCAGCTTCCAAGTGGCTTCTTCAATGTCATGGCGGTTTGCTGTCAGCTACATTTCTCTTCCTACCATAATGTTAGGTCTGAAAGATGGAAGCTTTTCCCTCTTTTTCATTCAACAACCCCCTGAAAAATCTCATCTATGCCTGTAACTTCCACAATCACTTCTGAATTGACAACTTATAGGACGCCCTCTCCTGTCCGCCCTCCCTGTACTAAACTCCCGCCTCGGTTTACACATCATCCTGAAACAGCAGAACTAGTTCACACATGTGTACCTCACATAAACCCCTCTGGGAGGGGCCTGGCCCAGAGGGAGCTCTGCAAGTCAGGTCCCCGGGAGAGCCAGCAGTTCGGCCCAGCAGCCCTATTTCTGTCTATGGGGCCAGCCTCAAGGCTGGATTTTCACGAACAGGGTTTGTGGAAAAAAAAAAAAGAAAGAAAGAAAAAGGACAGTGGGACGGAGACTGGCCGAAACTCAAGTCAGATAGCGAAGTATACGCTATGTGACTGTGGCTTCTCAGCATCTACGCCAGGTTGGTGATGTCAGGAAGCTGGCATGAATCTGGAGTCCCAAGGGACAGTGAGGGTCAGAACTGACCAAAGGCTTCTTTTAAAACTGCATTTCCTGAGTCATTCAGAGAAAGAAAATACTGTATTACTCACATATGCAATCTAAAAAATACAACAAACCAGTGAATGGAAGCGAAAAGAAGCAGACTCAGAACAAACCAGTGCTTACCAGTGGGGAGGGGGAGGCGGTTAAGAGGCACAGACTATTGGATACAAAATAAGCTACAAGGATATATTATACAGCACAGGGAATATAGCCAATATTTTACAATAACTATAAATGGAGGATAACCTTTAAAAATTGTGAATCACTATATGGTACACTTATGAAATATTGAATAACTATACTTCAATAAAAAAAAAGATTGGCGTAGAAATAAAACAGAAATGCAGCTCCTTTTCGTAACTTAAGAGCATATTCTCAGTGACCACAGGGAACCTGCGTGATGAGAAGAACAGCACAGCACCCCTGTAACTCCACTTGACAGTCCACAGAAACAGTCAGGTGACGCTGTTACTGAATTCCAGTTACATAAATATCTTTACAAAGAACTCAGTGAGAACAATAGAGAAACATGCCAAGAGATAAGGGCTCCTCGGAAAAGCCTAAAGGGCTTTTGCAGGCCAAAAGGAGGCAGAAGGCAATTAGCACTGCGGGGGATGTAGAGAGGTGTTTTTGTTCCCTTTCTGTTATTTCTAATTTTTTTTTTTTTTTTTGAAAACGGGTGTGCCTAGGGGCAAGAATCAAGAGATTTATGCATTAGGTGAATTCCCTCTTTGCAAAATGGACAAAAGAGTCAGCTTGTGGAGCAGATTAGATGAAAGAAGCCAAAGAGCCCGGAGGCTCCA
>SJYW01004685.1:58859-76066 GCA_006410735.1 Raphicerus campestris | reverse complement strand
ACAGTGGAAACAGTGTCAAACTTTATTTTGGGGGGCTCCAAAATCACTGCAGATGGTGACTGCAGCCATGAAATTAAAAGACACTTACTCCTTGGAAGAAAAGTTATGACCAACCTAGATAGTATATTCAAAAGCAGAGACATTACTTTGCCAACAAAGGTCTGTCTAGTCAAGGCTATGGTTTTTCCTGTGGTCATGTATGGATGTGAGAGTTGGACTGTGAAGAAGGCTGAGCGCCAAAGAATTGATGCTTTTTAACTGTGGTGTTGGAGAAGATACTTGAGAGTTCCATGGACTGCAAGGAGATCCAACCAGTCCATTCTAAAGGAGATCAGCCCTGGGATTTCTTTGGAAGGAATAATGCTAAAGCTGAAACTCCAGTACTTTGGCCACCTCATATGAAGAGTTGACTCATTGGAAAAGACTCTGATGTTGGGAGGGATTGAGAGCAGGAGGAGAAGGGGATGACAGAGGATGAGATGGCTGGATGGAATCCCTGACTCAATGGACATGAGTCTGAGTGAACTCTGGGAGTTGGAGATGGACAGGGAGGCCTGGCATGCTGCCATTCATGGGGTCGCAAAGAGTTGGACACAACTGAGAGACCGTACTGAACTGAACTGACTCCTTGAAAGGAAAGTTATGACCAACCTAGATAGCATATTGTAAAGCAGAGATATTACTTTGCCAACAAAGGTCCATCTAGTCAAGGCTATGCTTTTTCCAGTGGTCATGTATGGATATGAGAGTTGGACTGTGCAGAAAGCTAAGCACCAAAGAATTGATGCTTTTGAACTGTGGTGTTGGAGAAGACTCTTGAGAGTCCCTTGGACTGCAAGGAGATCCAACCAGTCCATCCTAAAGGAGATCAGTCCTGAGTGTTCATTGGAAGGACTGATGATGAAGCTGAAGCTCCAGTACTTTGGCCACCTCATGCGAAGTGTTGACTCATTGGAAAAGCCCCTGATGCTGGGAGGGATTGGGGGCAGGAGGAGAAGGGGACAACAGAGGGCGAGATGGCTGGATGGAATCCCTGACTCAATGGACATGAGTCTGAGTGAACTCCGGGAGTTGGAGATGGACAGGGAGGCCTGGCACGCTGCCATTCATGGGGTCGCAAAGAGTTGGACACAACTGAGCGACTGTACTGAACTGAACTGACTCCTTGAAAGGAAAGTTATGACCAACCTAGATAGCATATTGTAAAGCAGAGATATTACTTTGCCAACAAAGGTCCATCTAGTCAAGGCTATGCTTTTTCCAGTGGTCATGTATGGATATGAGAGTTGGACTGTGCAGAAAGCTAAGCACCAAAGAATTGATGCTTTTGAACTGTGGTGTTGGAGAAGACTCTTGAGAGTCCCTTGGACTGCAAGGAGATCCAACCAGTCCATCCTAAAGGAGATCAGTCCTGAGTGTTCATTGGAAGGACTGATGATGAAGCTGAAGCTCTAGTACTTTGGCCACCTCATGCGAAGTGTTGACTCATTGGAGAAGACCCTGATGCTGGGAGGGATTGGGGGCAGAAGGAGAAGGGGACAACAGAGGGCGAGATGGCTGGATGGCATCACCGACTTGATGGACACGAATTTTTGTGAACTCCAGGAGTTGGTGATGGACAGGGTGGCCTGGTGCGCTGCAGTTCATGGGGTCGCAAAGAGTCGGACATGACTGAGCGACTGAATGAACTACTATATATCCCTTGGAAGAGGAAATGGCAACCCATTACATTATTCTTGCCTTTTAAATCCCATGGACAGAGGAACCTGGCAGGCTACACTCCATGGGGTTGCAAAGGATCAGATACAACTGAGCAACTGAGCACACACTACTATATTTAAAATAGATAATCAACATGGACCTTCTGTATAGTCCAGGGACCTCTACTCAATATAATCACTTATATGTGAAAAGAATCTGATAAAGAATATATACATGTATGTGTTTAACTGAATCCATTTTGCTGTACACTTGAAACTAATATAACATTGAAATTACTATCCTTCAACATAAAATAAAACATTTTTTGAGTATTAAAAGAAATCAGTGTGAAAGTGTAGTCGCTCAGTCATGTCCAACTCTTTGCAACTCTATGGACTGTAGCCTAGCTCGCTTCTCCATCCATCCATGGGATTTTCCAGGCAAGAGTACCAGAGTGGGTTGCCATATCCTTCTCCAGAAAGAAACCCATGGATAAAAGTTAATAGAAAACTAAAATTATTTGGTTCAGAATAAACTTTAGAGAGTAACCTAATCCTAAAGAAAATATTTCATATAACACTGAGAAAAACTTGAGTCCAGAATAATAGAGGACTATTTAATATTATACAATTAGCTATGAAGACATTGTTAAAAAGCACATGGATCCTGACTGAATCTAGTCCCAATATGACATATAAAGCAAAGGAAATGTCACTGCTACTTTTACTAGAAAATTAGAATATTCATCTCTTTTGTACTATTATTATTCCTTGATATGTCATTGCAAAATTTATAAAGATAAATATCTATATACTATTTATACACAATACACATACATACATACATATATGCATATATGTAATATATATAAAAACATATATATGCACACATATATAGATAAATATATACTTTTATAAATAAATGCACAAGTAAAAATACACAAACTCTGAACTATTTTTAAAGAAAACAATGGCAGACATTAACCAGCTTTTGTGTGTATGTGTGTGTTCACATGTTTTTCCCAAACCATATCATCTTTTTTTTAAGCAATTATAAGATTGTGCTAATAATTATTTGAACCAGATAAAGTACTAGTTTTTCACTTTTTTCATGATAAAATATTTTAGTCATCAACCACATTAAATTATTTTAAAAGTAAACAACCCTTATTTTACTAAAGAGGATTTGTAATGCTTTGCATACTATAGTAAAATGTGCTGTTAAGTTTTCCTACTTCGAAATTCATCAAGATTCATGTGTATGCTTTGCTGTGAGCTGAAGAGGATCGAGTATTCACAGAATAAAAAGAGTTTTTCCTTCAGTGATAGTTTGACACTCTCAAGATTAGAGAAGTACTCATACTATGATCAGCACCAATTTGAATCCTCTGGATAAACTGTGTTACATTTTTATAAATTATATCTCACAAACTTTAATATTCACATCAGTAAATCATGGTTGCATGAAACATTTACCTTGATAAAATTTGAAAATATATTGTGAGTATCTATCCCATGTCAATAATGTGGTTACAGTATATAAATAAAAGTATCAGTGGTACCTATTTGGTGATTAAATTTTCCCCAAATAAAACTTTAAATATCCTCTATTTTATTAAAATGCTGGCATAATTGGGACTACCTCCAGTTAATGTATTGAATTTACACATCAAAGAGGCATATGGTGCTAAAATTATGTTCATGATTTCTAACTTCAATCGAATTTTTGGAGTTTTTTCCATGGTCTGTCATATTGCATGTCTTCTATAAATTAACTTATTCAGGAATAACTTCATTGGGGATGTTTAAAGCTAAATCTTGAAGCATCAATTGAAACACGCTTAATAATTATTGCTTTGAAAATCAGAAGAGTCATCAAAGCCCAATGTCAAAATATGTCAAGCAGATAAAGATAATCCAGTATCTTAAATTTGTTAAGCTTCTGCTTACTCAGTTGCCAAAAACATCCTACCTATGAAGCAGAATTGGCCAGATATTTATCAACCCCATTTTTTCCTCCCACAAACACAATCACAAAATTTTTCGGACCTTCTCACAGTTACACAAGGCACTGATATGCGTTCTAACCATTATGCAGCATGCCAAAGTGATGTGCAGAACTTCTAAGATTGAGTCATACACTAACAAAAGAAAGAAAAAACCTATAAACAACTCTTCATGCCCTCTCTTCATCTTTGGGTTGGATGTCAAAGCCAAATTTGAAATCCATTTACAATGTTTAAATACTGAGTCTGCAAATGCCTTTTTCCCTCAACAACTGTGTGGCTGACCATCCTATGTAACCTGCATACATAAATTTCAGATCACTTTGGTCTATGTTACAGGAACAAGAAATATTTCATCTCTGTTGCAAAAGTTTATTTTTGGTGGTTTTCATGATGACTACTGTATAATAAACAAGGCCAACATGTGAAGGATATTTTGAGGACTGAAAAAGAAACCACAATTAAAGATTTCAGGACAGCAACTAACCCTAGATTTCAATTAACAAAGTCTGAGTGAGCATGCACAAAACTTGCAGGTAAATTTTTTTTTAAAAAATCCATGTTTGGACACAAAAATTACCTATCTTGATAAAAAGAATTTAGAGAAGTTTCCCCTCCTTCAGACTAATCTAACTTTTAGTTAACAGACTTGGGTTAACAAAGAGAGTGAACTTTCATTATGCTTTACACTAGATGTCTGTTTGCAGCAAAACAAACAAACAAAAAAGCAAAACAAAACAAACAAACAAAAATAACTGTACAGCCATATGGAATTGTCATTAAAGAGCAATAAAAGCAATTGAGGAAGGCTTGGGCCTGGGAATAGAAGATGCAAATGTGTGTTTTGGGGAAAAAATGGCAATAAAGGAGAGTGATGAGAGAAGATACTTTAGAGATCAGCAACATGGATGGACCTAGAGATTATCATATTAAGTGAAGTCAGACAGATATCTTATGATGTCACTTATAGGGACTTCCCTGATGGCTCAGATGATAAAGAATTTGCCTGCAATGCAGGAGACACAGGTTCAACCCCTGAGTCAGGAAGATCCCCTTGGAGAAGGCAATGGCAGCCCACTACCATAATCATGCCTGAAGAATTCCATGGACAGAGGAACCTAGTAGACCAGAGTCCATAGGATCGTAAAAAATTGGACACGACTGAGTGACTAACACACATGTACACACACAAATATCACTTATATGTGGAATCTAAAATATTGACACAAATGAACTTATTTACAAAATAGAAATAGACTCACAGACAAAGAAAACAATTTATGGTTACCAAAGGAGGGGTAAATTATGTTTGGAAGATCAACAGATACACACTACATATATGTAAAATAGATAAACAAAGTTCTGCTGGAGTACAGAAACTATATGCAGTATCTTGTAATAATCTATAATAGGAAAGAATCTAAAACATTATTTATGTATATGATGTATGTATGTATGTACAACTGAATCACTTTGCTATACACCTGAACCTAAGACAATACTGTAAATCAACTATGAAGTGAAAGTGAAAGTCGCTCAGTCTATCCGACTCTTTGCAACCGCATAGACTATATCGTCCGTGGAATTCTCCAGGCCAGAATACTGGAGTGAGTAGTCATTCTATTTCAATTAAAAAAAAAAAATTGAAAATAAGCTTCCTTTGTTGTTCAGCTGGTAAAATGTCCGCCTGCAATGTGGGAAACCTGAGTTTGATCCCTGGGTTGAGAAGATCCACTGGGTAATGGGGTTGGGAAGATCCCCTGAACAAGGGAAAGGCTACCCACTTCAGTGTTTGGGCCTAGAGAATTACATGGAATGACTTAGTCCATGGGGTCACAAGAATTGGACACGATGAGCAACTTTCACTGAAAATTAAATAAATAAACTATTTAGGGTCTTCACTGTATTCAGTCACTCAGTCATGTCTGATGTTTTGTGATTCCATAAACTGCAGCACACCAGGCTTTCCTGTCCTTCACCATCTGCTGGAGTTCGCTCAAACTCATGTCCATTGAGTCAGAGACGCCATCCAACCATCTCATACGCTGTGGTCCCCTTTTCCTCCCGCCTTCAGTTTCTCCCAGCATCAGGATCTTTTCTAATGAGTCAGCTCTTCACATCAGGTGGCCAAAGTTTCAGAGCTTCAGTTTCAGCAGCAGTCTTTGTAATGAACATTCAGAATTGATTTTCTTTAGAACTGACTGTTTTGATTTTTCAATCCAAGGGACTCTCAAGAGTCTTTTCTAACACCACAGCTCAAAAGAATCAGTTCTTCAATGCTCAGCCTTCTTTATGGTCCAACTTTCACATCCATACATTTAGGGTCTTTAAATGAAAGCAATAAATGCTATTTTTAAAAAGCAATATCAAATATATCAAATTATGGATGGAGATAATATATTAACCATATAAAAACTACACTAGTGTTCAACTTATTCATAGTCTAGTGTTCAGCGCAACTGATAAGAGAATTTGATGATTTAGGAATCAAACTACAAATAGAATTCACAAGAATCACTGTGGATCTTGCCAAGAATAAATAGTATCTCTTCACAAAAGGAGACATTGTTATAGAAAACATGTCATGTAATACATGATTCTGTACCTTTTAAAGATACATATTTCTAGGGTGAGTGATTCTCGAGCCACATTTTGAAAAAAACTTCTTAAAACCATTTTCTTATTCTGATTCTACTTCTCACTAGGAGTCTTTATGTTCAGTTGAGTAAACATATAAAAGAAGATTGACTTATATTTATACATTGCTATAACTTACACAAGATAACAGAGATGAAACTCTTAAATCATGATCTCACATCTTAAAGTGACTTTCAGAGGGTCAGAGACATTCATAAAAATAAGAAGTTTTTGGCATATGCAAAACCAATCATATATGAAAAATAAAAATCTGCCACATAGACGATAATGATCTTGGAGGGGGAGTAGTGAGCAGTCCTGAAGGGACATCTCAGCTCCCTGCCCAGGAATTAAACCTGGGTCACCTGGATGAAAACCAAGAATCCTAACCACTAAAACACCAGTGGCTAGAGGCTGGAAGCAAAGTGACCCTGTCTCTTTCACCTAGTTGAAAGCAAGAATATTTCAAGGAGGCCAAAACTATACAAACAGGTAAAAGGTGATTATCAGAGACACAGAGCAATGTACAGGAAAGCACGGGTGAAAACAGTTTGTTAATCCAACTCAGAAGTAGGGCAGAAATACATACTCAGAAAGAAAGAGTGTGGGCATCCTCTCTAAAGAGGAGGAGGGCAATAAATCAGACACTAGGCAGAGAGAGACACACACCTGGAGAGGAATGCAAGCATCCTGAGTGACAAGGAGCACAGTCCATCAGAAACTAGGCAGAGTATACACTTAGGGAGGAGTAAGGAGGAGCACAGTATAGAGACAACATCAATCACTTATATGAGAGCCCTTCTGGGCCTTTGTCAATCTCTGGTCAATTATCTTGATTCTTTCTTCACACATGACTTATCCATGGATCCTTCCCAAAATGCATGCTCAACTTTTTACTAAAATGGATCCCACTGGAAAGGCCTATGGATGCATGTCTATACTTATTATGGGGTGGGGTCCCCTCCCTTTTCAACCCTCAAGAAGCCTTCCTGTGCATGTGCAGACAGGAAAATCTTCCTTGACCTCAGGAGTTGGCACCTTATCTCTTTGCTGTAGAAGAGCTCAGCTTTACCACTAGCTTTGTCCTCAGATTATCTGGGTAAGAACAAAACTTGAATTTTACTCCACTTGACAAATACTAGATGTCCATCAGAGGCCAATTGTCTCCTGTCTCAATAGCAGAAAGGAGATTCAGGCAACAAGATGACTTTGGCAAGAACATGGTTATTTTTTAAAGTTTGGTTTGCTCAGCAGGCTAAATATACCCTTATCTTGCTTGTGTCGTAAAACCACCTGGAGGGTAATGTAGACTTATNCGGGGCCACCAGGAAAGAACCGGCCGCAAGGCGGGCGGCAGGGACGGACGTCCCACCAAGACGGGCGGTGTGGAGCCCACTCCTCCGAGGAAATTTGGAACTTTGCACCCTGAATACACAGCCAGGATTAAGGATCAAAAACCTCAGGCATGAAGTAGTCAAAGGTTAAAAACTCTCACAACTGGACTCTCCGGCAGCCCAGTGGTTCAGAATCCACCCTGCAACGCAAGGGACCCCGGTTCAATCCGCTCACCACAACTAGAGAAAGGCCTCGCGGCAGAGGGCACCCAGCACAGCCAAGAACACACAAACGGTTAAGCAAATCTCAAAAAACAGAACCACGCTCTCACGATTAAGTGTCTGTGAGGTGTCGGGTTGGGTGCAGAGCTGGACGGATGTTTTCACATTCACACCCCACGGACTATATAGTCTTTGGGGTCACAAAGAGCTGGACACGAATGAACAACTTTCACTTCACTTCAATGCTTTACTGATATGAACTTATCACTGAGCCCCACAAGAACCCTACGCGACAAGCATGTCTACTATTATCCCCTCAGAGAGGGTGAGCCCAGTGTCCAAGAAGCCAAGACAGTTCATTTCCACACTGTGCAAACCCGTGCTGCGATGGCCCCCCAGACGGCTTCCCAGACGGCAGCGGTGCTGAAGAACCTGCCTGCCAAGGCAGGAGATGCAAAAAACTCTGACTTGATCCCTGGGTCGGGAAGATCCTCTGAAAGAGGAAATGGCAACCCACTCAAGCATCCTTGCCTGGGAAATCCCTTGGACAGAGGGGGCTGGCGGCCTACGGTCCACCGGGTCACAGAGAGAGGGATGTGAGTGAGCCACTGAGCACGCTACTAGCTGAGACCTTTGAGAAAGGCCTCGTTCCAGGATCAGGACGCAGCCAGCAGCCGCGGACCTGCCTCCTCCTCGGACCAGCTGCTGAAGGGGGCACGCCTTCCACTGGGCTGAGGCCATCTCGACCCATGTTGGGATGCTGCTAGGACGGACCCCGCGGCCATCTACGGGAAACCCCTGACATTTCTGAGGTCCACTCCTTGATTCTCAGGCAAGAACATGAAACCCTAGGTGTGCCATGAGGTCTGTCCAAGGTCACAGTGGTTACCAAGCGGCAGGGCTGGGGCCCCAAGCAGGTCGGTCACTGGTGACGTGGCTCCGTCCACTAGAATCCGTTTCTGATGCCCTGAGTACTGGCTGTGGGGTTTGCCACAGCAGCAAATACACCGAAGAGGGGCCCCACCCCGCGCACATTTTAGCTGAGAAAACCCGCAGAACAGCTGCGGCACAGAGGAAGGGTCAGTGTCATGCAGAGTGGCGACACACAGGACCCCAGCAGCGTGAGTCCCTGAAGCCCGCGGGGAGCCTGGCGCCTGAAGCCAGTCACCTGCGGGCCTAGCCGACTCCCTGCAGGGTTCCCGGCGGCTGCACGCGCCCACACGGAAGGAGCCGTGGCCTCACTGGCCACCCCCGGCCTGGGGCGGCTCTGTCCTGCTTGGGGGCCTGGAAACGCCTGGAAGGCCTTCTTCCCATCTCACTAGTGCAGCTGGGGGGCTGTCAGAAGCGAATGCAGAGAAACATCTGCCCTGCGCGGTGGGGGGTTTATTCCAATTCCTCTCCTGCGTCCTGCGGAAGCAGCGCTAGTAACAGCTGCCGCATCCAGCAGGGCCCGGTGGGCTGGCCGGGGGCAGGTCTGCCTGGCGAGGGGGCGCTTCGGGGTTTGAAGGGCTTTTCCAGAAGAGCGGGGAGGCGGGGTCTGCCCCTGGGCTCCAGCCCCATCCCCGCCCGACGCCCACAGAGACAGAGAGCAAAGGTGAGGCCTGGCCCACGCGGTCAGCTGCGGAGGCAGCAGCTTCTCTCCGAACAAAACCCCGTGCGGAGCTCGGGGGCCTGCAGAGCCCACGAAGGGCCCAGGCTGGCGGACGTGGAGGACCCGAGGGGCGGCAGAACTGGAGCAGGGACGGCTCGCATGGTGGAGGGAGCGCCTACCCGGGAGCAGAGGAGGGTCAGACCAGGGCCGAGGACCGCCTCTGACTAGGGGTCACTGGCCCACTAAAATAATTCCACCACGGCTGACGTTTAAATGAAGGAACCTAATTTTCAGTCTGAGCGAGGAAATGGAATGTGTGTGTGTATGTGTGCGGGGGTCAAGGGCTGGGGATCGGGAGTTACAAAAAGGGAACACACACACACAGATAAAACACCGTTTTCATTAAGAAAATATGTTATTATTAATACCTAAGAAATTTTAATTTATCTAAGAAAATTTAATAGTTTAGCCAAGTTTAATACTTTGGCCAAAATTTAATACTGATGAAAAGAGCTGACATTTGAAAAGACCTGAATGCTGGGAAAGATTGAAGGCGGGAGAAGGGGGAGGAGAAGGGGACGACAGAGGATGAGATGGCTGGATGGCATCACCGACTCAGTGGAGATGAGCGTGAGTAAACTCCGGGAGTTGGTGACGGACAGGGAGGCCTGGTGCGCTGCAGTCCACGGGGTCAGAAAGAGTCAGACACAACTGAGCCACTGAAGTGAAGAAATTTTAAAATGTATTTCACAAGGACACCCTATTCCGTACTCTGTAACAAGTCATACGGGAAGAGAGTCTAAGAGGTAAAGAACCTGCCTGCTGATGCAGGAGACACTTGAGACTCAGGTTTGATCCCTGGATAAGAAAGATCCCCTGAAGGAGGGCGTGGCAACCCACGCGCTCTTCCTGCCTGGAGAATCCCATGGACAGAGCAGCCTGGTGGCCACAGTCCACGGGGCTGCAGAGAGGCAGGCATACGTGTATGTATAACTGCATCCTTGCTGTACACGGGAACCTGACTCAACGCTGTGAAGCAATCAGACCCCAACAGAAAGTTTTTTTAAAGATAGTTTTTAAAATGTATTTCACACGCAGAGATCATCAGAGAGACTCGCAGACACAGGCAGAGGGGACGCTGGGGACGCCTGTCAGCTGGCCACTCCTGAGGGCTCGGAATGAGCCACGCGCATCTGTCTGGCTTCATCCTGGGTCCCCTTTAAGCACAGGGCTGGTCCCCTTCTGGCGCTCAGCTAGGCTTCTATTGTACAAGAGCTAAAGTGCTCTCTACCCGCTCAAGCCGTGAATGTCCTGAAATTGTCTCTCGCAGCCTAAATGGCGTTTAAAATAAATACTGTGAATTGATGAAATGACCAATTATGTGAAGTACCCGTGCCTGGTGTAATCCAAACCAAATCTTAGCCCATTATCCTCAAAACCGGGGGATGAATCAGCAGGCCCTCCTGCCAGGGACCCCGCAAAAGCCAGATTCCAGAGGCCGCCCTGGCGGCACCTCCAGCGCTTCCAGTTGATTCCTGCAATCGGTTTTACGCTGGGAAAAAAATAGCTGTGCTGCGTCCCTGCTCAACAGCTCAGAAACCAAGTGGTCATCAGACAAGGCACACCAGCTGCGACCACTAGGCGGCCATGCTCCCTGGGCTCAGGCTTGCCCTCCTATCACTTCCTCTTTGGAAATCGCAGCTTTTCTCCCCTGGAGCGCCTGAGGCACGACTGCAAAGCGCCCACAAGGCCCTGTTTCTGAGCCGCCCCGGGAGCCCCACGGTGCTCTCAGCCTGCGGCCCTCGTGCCCACGGGCTCTGGTGGCTTCCCCTCAGGGCGCCGCCCCCCTCAGCAGTTTCTCCAAGGCCCTGAGCAAGGGTCCGCTCTCCCAGGAAGTGGCGGCCCCTCCTGACAAAAGCAAGGCTCAGCCCTCGAAGCAAGGGGCCTATCTGCCGCTCTGCCGCTTCCGGATCCCTCTGTCTCAGCCCCCAGGGCCAGGCCCCGGAGCAGGTCCTCCCGGCCCCGGGCAGCCGGCTGGGCTTTGCTGGCCGGCCCTGTGTGACCAAGCTCCGCCTCTACTCTGCTCCTACAACGCAGCTCTGTCAGGCATCTTCTTGGCCTGCTGCCCCTATGCCTGTGGCTGATCCTAGTAACAGAGTTCTCTCCCAGCCCGATTATCCAGGAAAACATCTTCCTGCTTCCCACAGACATTAAAAAAAAAGTGGACACATACTGTCAATATAAAGTGCAAAGACGAGAAGGCGGGCATAAATCGGCTACGTTTTCTTCTCCTTGATCCTAAGCTAAGCCTCCCGCTGGCGTGGCTGGGCAGCTCCCTTCTTTCTCTGCCCCTGTCCTGACTGTGAAACTTTTGTTTGTGAGCACCAGCAACTTCTTAATGAGCACTGTCCACCAAAGAAACCCCGACATACGACAAATATCTACAAAACTTAGAAGCAGACTCACAGACCTAGAGGGCAGACTTAGGGTGGTCAAGGGGGAGGGGAGAGGCTGCGGAGGAAGGGGCCTGGAGTCTGGGATGGGCGGGTGCATCAGGATGGATCAACAACCAGGTCCTACTGTAGAACACAGGGAATATCCTGTGAGCAACCACAATGGGAAAGAATATGAGAAACATATATATATATATATATTCACAACCAAATCAATTTGTTGTACAACAGAAACTAATACAACACTGTAAATCAACTATACCTTAATAAAATAGGCTAGAAAGGGATTAATTCAGAAGAATGCACACAGTTTTAAAAACCTTACTGTGATGTAAGTGTCTCGCAAACTCTCTATACAGATACAGCAAGTGAAGAAAGAGGAAATGCCATTAACGACTCTCCACCCACTTCCAAATTCTCACCATGATCCTCTGATTTCCACACGTACAAAAAAAATTAACAGGATGTATTGAATTGGATGTGGATTCAACGAGCATCTGAAATCGGTAATCATTCAATTCTCAATGCCTAAGAGTAATTAGGAATATTTAACCCTATAAAGAACAGAAACTATGTCCGCCACCCAATGAGACAGAATCTCAGAATGAAATCGCTCCGCTTTAGAAATGTTATCAATTTTTCCCTCACGCATGTGCCCGTGGAGATAACCAAAACCCAACATGCTTAGAGCAAATCTTCCCTAATGTGGGACTTAATGAATGAGATCCTGTAGGAAAATGCTCTCAGTAAATGAAAGCACTTTTGTGAAAACAATCCAACCATGAATGACATTTGTTATCACTGCTGCGGATCTAGAGGAAAAATAAAGATGTGTGTGGCTTTGAAATCCACATGGGAAACCCAAAGGCCCATCACTTACACTTTCTCAAGGGAGCACTGAGTATATATTATTTTTAATTATGTCTTAATATTTGAGAGTGGAGGCACTGTCTAGTTTTTTTCTTAAATATTCAGGATATCTATAACGGTTATTAAAATCAGAATTAACCAGACCTGCCTGCCTAAATTTCACTGACCAAGCAAAGACACAAAGTCCTAAGTCTCCAATTTCACAGGCTATATAAAAAAGTAGGCAAATGTATGGCCTTGAAAACAACTTCACAAAGGCGACGGCATCTCTCTCAGCTGTCTGAGTCACTCTGGAAACCTGAAGTTAACTGCCTCTTTCCTTAGATGCATCTTAGTCTGCTCTTTCCCACCCATGGCTGACCCTCGGCATGTACTTTTAAGAAAAAGAAGCTTAGCAGCTCTCAGCCAACCAAGGTTCACTGAAACTCCTCAACCTAGAGCCCAGGACAGGTCCGAAGCTCTTGCACCAGCAACCCACTTGCTTCGGGTCAGCGGTGCCCCTGTGAGGCCCAGCCAGTCAAGAGAGGGCAAGTCAAGACCCTCGGGGGCAGCCAATCCCAGCCGGTCTGCAGGGCAGGCATGCTGAGAGGTCGTCTCCCCAGACAGCAGGCATCTGGCTATCTTTAGCCACATAGTCTTCTTTGACTGTGGCCATTTCTAAAGACGCTTGACAGCAAAATTAGAGATGGAAGGCAGTTTGAATTCCTTGAGCGCACGGGATAGGAAGTTGTTAGGCCGCTGAGGATGGAATGGACAGCAGGGAGAATGCCCCCCTGTGGCCCCCGAAAATGATGCCTGCAGGGACAAGAGGTATGGGTGTGAACTCTGACCCTCCGAACCTGCCACAGTCACCTTTCTGGGCACCCATGGATATCGGACAACAAGCAAGAAGTGAATCTCCACGAGACCCGAGCGCCCAAACACCCACAGCATTCCCCAGAGATTGCCAAGCACGGGCAATCCGTAACAGGGTTTGACTTCGGTTTTCTCAACCCATTTCTGTCACCGTGACATCGTTACGCATAAGTCCAATTTCACCACAGCGAGCCAAGTGCTTTTCAAATCTCACCAATGATGACAGACCAAAGAAACTGTCTCATCTCAGACCAACGAGTCACAGCAACCAGGAGACAAGAGGAGGACAGAAAAAAAAGACGTGGANTTCACCACAGCGAGCCAAGTGCTTTTCAAATCTCACCAATGATGACAGACCAAAGAAACTGTCTCATCTCAGACCAACGAGTCACAGCAACCAGGAGACAAGAGGAGAACAGAAAAAAAAGACGTGGAGACACAGGGCCACCCAGAGGAGGCACCCAGGCAGGGGGCAGGAGTCCCCCTCCCGAGGAGGGTGGGGGTGCGGGGGCAGGGGTGTGCAGAAGCCTACCTTGCAGGAGGGCTCCGTTCCTCTTGAAGAAGGTGCTGCCTGGCCAGAGGGGTGGACCTGATGTGCTGGAAAGGAAGAGAAAGCAGCATGAGCAAGAGCTGTCCACACTCGCTCGGGGGACGGCCCACAAACACGCCCTTCCAAGTGGCTTCAAATCACCGTCCTAGCTATGCACTATCCATACCCTCTGAAAACGCATCTTTGAAGAGCGTTAGGCTTGTTGATGGAGAAGGCAATGGCAACCCACTCCAGTACTCTTGCCTGGAAAACCCCATGGGCAGAGGAGCCTGGTAGGCTGCAGTCNCTCATGCAAAGTGTTGACTCACTGGAAAAGACTCTGATGCTGGGAGGGATTGGGGGCAGGAGGAGAAGGGGACGACAGAGGATGAGATGGCTGGATGGCATCACGGACTCGATGGATGTGAGTCTGAGTGAACTCTGGTAGTTGGTGATGATCAGGGAGGCCTGGCGTGCTGCGATTCACGGGGTCGCGAAGAGTGAGACATGACTGAGCGCCTGAATGACAACACAAAGAGTCCGTGCGGCTGGGAGAGAGGTTCCTTGTTTTCCTTCGTTTTGTTCTACACGTCCCTCTTCTTTCCATCACCCCACGATTGATGCTTGAAGCATATCCAGGAAAACCTGGATACTTCCTGAAACTTCTGGGAGAACTCGACTCCCATGGGCAGATGCTGCTTCCTGGCGCTTGGTCGTGCCGCTTGCCAGTGAGTCTGACCACACGCAGTGCACACTCCACGTCCAGGGCCCCTCTGAAGGGCACAGTCCCGGCCCTGCTCCTATCGTCATGCTTGCGCATCTTGCGGGCAACGCCGCGCAGACGCACGTACTTTCAGGCCCACGTCCCAGCCTCGCCCTTTGGGGGACGACACTCACAGGCACAGCATCCTTACCATGCGTGCACGAATTAAACTGCCACCCCTTCGTATCCACAGATAGCCGACTTTCCTTAGCAGCGACTTGGTGTGAATGTTTATAGAATTCAGTCAGCGGTCCACGTGAAACTGTTCCCTGGGCTTCCTGTGTGTGGTGACCGACACTCCCAACTGTGCTAGCTCCGAGCGAGCGGCTTCATCTCCTGCCGCCCCTTTTCTCATTCTGTGCGTCGTTGTCGTGTTTTTTTGCTCTGGCCACACCAAGCCGTTCCCGGGCCGGCCCCCAGACAGACCCGAAGGCCTCCTTCCTCTGTCTTTGCTCCCTCAGCTGCCCCCTCGGAAACACTCCCTCCCTCTACTGTTCTCTTTGCAAACGCTCACGCGCTCTGGAAGATTCTCCTCCCGCCTCCCTGCACATCAGAGCACGCCCGCGGCGCGTCCAGCCCCACGCCATTCCCTCTAGGCAGCACACTCGATTGTAGCGTATTTGTTTACGTGGCCAGATCATCAACTCCAGGAGGAGGATGACAACTCTTCCATTGGTTGAAAGTTCTCAGCAGCTGGCATCTTAGAGCAGGTGTTCAATAAATGGCCACCAGAAAAAGATTCACCTGATGGAGTCTGGCGGAGAAGGCAATGGCTCCCCACTCGAGTACTCTTGCCTGGAAAATCCCATGGATGGAGGAGCCTCGTAGGCTGCAGTCCATGGGGTCACTACAAGTTGGACACGACTGAGCCACTTCACTTTCACTTTTCACTTTCATGCACTGGAGAAGGAAATGGCAGCCCACTCTGGTGTTCTTGCCTGGAGAATCCCAGGGCCGGGGGAGCCTGGTGGGCTGCCGTCTATGGAGTCGCACAGATTCGGACACGACTGAAGTGACTCAGCAGCAGCAGCAGCAGCAATGGAGTCTGGAAAGCGGGTATCAGGATCTTCATCTTGCAGCTAAGGACACCTCATTCAGAAAGGTAAAGTCACGAGGACCCGGCCGCTCGCCAGTGACCCGTGCTCCTCTCGCGGCGCCGTGCCGCTGACATGACCCAACTCTCACTTCCTGTTGTCCTGTGGTTTTTGTGACCTACAGGAAATAGAAGTTTCCCAGATGCTCCTGGGCCTCCACACGCTGCCTTCTTTGCAGAACGGATGCCAGGAAGGACCGTCCTCTAACTCACCATCATCAGTGAGTCCAGGCAGCCAAGCGCTAAATTAACATCACTCTTCTCTGCAGAGGCGATGGGGGCTCACAGCAGGCCCAAGACGCCCACATAGCTCTGAAGAAGAGATTTACACACCCTTTTGTCTCCCACAGAAATGGACTCAAGAGCAGCGGCAGTGCATAAATGATCCTTTCTTCCCACTGTTTATAGTTGAAGGCAGCCGTTTTCAGCTTTTTGCCGGTGATCACGCCACTAAAAATAGCTCTGATGCTGTGACACGCAAGCTTCAGCAGAGCCTGAATGCAGGCCCCTTTCAGTTCTGCGCGGCTCAGCTTTAAAGGAGAGGCAGCTGCTAACATGCTCCGGCGTGTTTACACGATGCTGAAGTAGTCTGGCTCGTAGTGGAAAGAGAGGGAAAAAACCACACACACACACACACACACACACACACACACACCCAACACGAAGAAGGGACACAGATGGGCCTGCAGCCTGCGGTGCTGGCAGCGCTTCCCGCTGAGCTGGAACCCCGAGAGAACTGTGCACTGACAGAGAAAACCCAAGCCGCCCAGCTGGAAGGGGCAACTGACCCCTGAGGAAGCCAGGAGGAGGTGCTTCCTGCCAGGTGCGGCTCCCCACTCTGCTTGAGGCTGGGCTGGGGGAGGTGGCCGAGAAAGCGGTGGTTTACTGAGAGCAGGACTTACAGACAAGAGGTTACCGGAAACTGACCTTCCGTGCCAGCACCTCCCCTTCTGGCCCGAAGGACCCACTTGCTGGGTCTCCCCTATCTTCAGCCCGGGGAACCGGGT
Organism: Raphicerus campestris; assembly: GCA_006410735.1. Taxonomy (NCBI): domain Eukaryota; kingdom Metazoa; phylum Chordata; class Mammalia; order Artiodactyla; family Bovidae; genus Raphicerus; species Raphicerus campestris. The sequence goes on along the minus strand of SJYW01004685.1, from coordinate 59,006 downwards.
ATAAGTGAGAAAGCTCATGCACAGTGCCTGCGGGGCCGTGTGAACCCTAATGAGACAACCCACAATGTCCTTTAGAAACCTGTGGCCAGAGAGAGTGTCTAGTGTCAAGTCTGGAATACAGGTAGCTTCATTTAAAAAAAAAAAAAA
>SJYW01004678.1:546319-559601 GCA_006410735.1 Raphicerus campestris | reverse complement strand
GGTTGGGAAGATCCCCTGGAGAAGGAAATGGCAACCCACTCCAGTACTCTTGCTTGGAGAATCCCATGGAGGAAGGAGCTTGGTGGGCTACAGTCCATGGGGTCGCAAAGAGTCAGAGACAACTGAGCGACTTCACTATATGCTTGTCATCTCTATATCTTCTTTGATGAGTTATCTTTAAAATCTTTCCCATTTTCTTATTGAGTTATTCTATTATTGTCTAGTTGTGAGGAATTTTTTAAAAACATATTTTAGATACAGTATTTTTATCAGATCAGTCATTTGCAAATATTTTCTCCTGATTTGTGGCTTGCATTTTCATGGTATCTTTTGGAAAACGGAAGTATTAAATTTTGATGAAATCCAATCTACCACTTTCTTTCAGATTTTATTTTTGGTGTTGTATCTAAGAAATATTTGCTTAAATAAAATCATAAACATTTTTCTGGTATTTTTCTTTCAGATATCTTATAGTTCTAGGGCTTACACTTAGGTCTATGATCCCTTTTGAGGATAACTTTTATGTATGACATGAGGTATGAATTGATGTTGAATTTTTGGAATNGAAATATTTGCTTAAATAAAATCATAAACATTTTTCTGGTATTTTTCTTTCAGATATCTTATAGTTCTAGGGCTTACACTTAGGTCTATGATCCCTTTTGAGGATAACTTTTATGTATGACATGAGGTATGAATTGATGTTGAATTTTTGGAATAATATGAATATTCAATTATTCCAGCTCCATTTATTGAGAATGCTATTATTTTATTTTATTTTTTTTTACCAAACTGCTTTCTCTTCTTTGTCAAAAATCAGTTGCCTCTCTATATTTGGATCTATCTTTGGAATTCCTATTCTCTTCCACTGATCTGTTTGTCTGTCTTGACGCTATATCCACGCTCTCTTGTTTATACATCATATTCAAATAGAAGATATTATGCAATTTCTCCATTCATTTTGATTTTGTTTCTTTCCCTTAACCCCTAAAATGCAAGCTCCATAAAGGATGACATTTTTGTCATTTTTGTTCTCTGCAGTTTCCTAGAATACTCTGCTGTGTCCCAGAATGCTGCTTATTACAATGTGGTCACTTGATACATGTTGTTAAATAAATGAATGAATGGACAGAAATGTGAGGGAAAAGGTAATTGGCTTCTGCCAAATTGAAGGGACAAGACATTCTCCGGGGAGAATTGCTTTTTGAAAATATGAAACTGTAGCGAAGTCAGATAACATATTGAGATTTGGGAGACTTACCTGGAAGTCCAGTGATTAAGACTCCATGCTTCCACTGCTGGTGGTGAGGATTCAATCCTTGGTCGGGGAACTGTCCTGTATGCTGCATGGTGTGACCAAAAGAAAGAAAAAGATATAGAAACTTGGGAGCTATTTGTACAGATGATAAAATTATTGAGATCTTTCCATTGTTTCAGATGACTTAACAACAATGAGGATATCCAGATTCTGGGTGTTGAAGCTCTGGGAAAGCTGGTCCCTGGTTTCAGCTTGGCATGAAAATAGAACAGGTAGGATTTTCCTCTTTAAGGCGCTTGGCATATAAACTGTGTGTTTCTGGACCCTGCCACCTGTCCCAGTTTAAAACCCACTCTGCTAGCTTGACATCTAGCTGAGGCATGATCCCTTTCTTTTCATTTCACTCCGCCTTGATCTTCCAATTGCCCTTTGACAGCTGATTTCTGTTTCTACTTGGTTCCAGACTGTCTGCTTAGCTGACCCTGTGCTTAATGCTTGACCTCTCTGTGACTCTTAGGAACTAAAGCCTGAATCCTAGATTGACTGCTGTCCACAGTTCAGTCAGATGATGGAAGCCTTTAGAATAAATGAATTATCAAAGAGAGGAGAATATATACTAATATAAGTATAGATCTCTGAGTCAAACCTTGTGAAATGCTCAAATAGAGAAAAGGAAGAAAATAAGAAAAGGAATACAAGACACAAGAAAAGTGGAAGAGTATAAAGGGGAATAAATATTATCATGAAGAAGAGATTAGTTAACTGAATGATATTCTACATAAACACCATAGAGAACAACAGTGAGTCAAGTTCATTGGATTGTGCAAACAGAAAGCCACTGATGGCCTTTAACTGAGTCCTGGAATTTACTTGCTGGATAATTTTGGTACCGATTTGAATGTGCTTCTTCGCCATTAAAAAATGAATATATGTTTCTGTATGTGAAAATGTAAACTTTTCTAAGAGATTATTTAATTCTTATTGAAGATAAGAAGTGGTTTGTATGTGTGTGTGTGTGCACTTGTGGTATAGTATATGTGTATCATTGATGAGTAGGGAGGAGAAGCTTTTAAGATTTTTAACTTTTTTCTTTGTCTTTATTTCCCTCTTTCCATCTCTTATAACAAATCCAAATGGTATAGCAGTAGGAGGCAGGTAAAGAATTCGCGAACAGTGTAGGAGACCCAGGAGATATGAGTTCGATCCCTGGGTTGGGAAAATCCCCTAAAGGAGGAAATGGCAACCTACTCCAGTAGTCTTGCCTGGAGAATCCTATGGACAGAGGAGCCTGGTGGGCTGCTGCCTATGGTGTCGCACAGAGTTGGACATGACTGAAGTGACAGCCCACTGCTGACCGTATGCTGCTGATACTGCTGCTAAGTCATTTCAGTCATGTCTGACTCTGTACAACCCCATAGAAGGCAGCCCACCAGGCTCCCTCGTCCCTGGGACTAGTGTTCTTGCCTAGAACAGTGGAGTGGGTTGCCATTTCCTTCTCCAATGCATGCAAGTGAAAAGTGAAAATGAAGTCGCTCAGTTGTGTCTGCCTCTTAGCGACCCCATGGGCTGCAGCCTACCAGGCTCCTCCGTCCGTGGGATTTTCCAGGCAAGAGTACCAGAGTGGGGTGCCATTGCCTTCTCCAGGGTTATAGTCTATGAGGTCTCAAAAAGTTGGGTACGACTGAGCTACACAGCACACAGAAGAGCACAGCATGTGGTCTTGTTTGAGGGGTACGTGTTGGGTTAGGAAAGAATATTCTTGCTCTGAAAGAAAACAAACAACCCCCTTGTTTTTTGTTTACCCATCTCTGACTCTGATTTATTGCTCTTAAAGGCTAGCAGCATTTGGAGATCTCTGTTCTACTTCATTCAATGATTTCAGTCTGTTCAGATGGTTTACATGACAGAATGGTCTCACCTAGTGTTTTAAAAGTTCAAATATGGACTTAAGAAGCTGAAACTGGAAGCAAGATGTGACTAAACATTCAGAAGGATGAAGATAGTCTAATGCTTCCACAGCAGCCAGCATTCCTTAAACATCTAAGGAAGCTTATTTCAGAAATACATAAATATATATTAGTATATATTATGCATTTAAATAGCTCTCATTTTGATGAAAATGTTACTGCTTAATAATGTAAGAAGATGACTTATTTAAAGCCAAAACTATTTGAAAAATTGCGTCTTAGCTTTTGTAATTGAAAATGTTTTTAACCAAAAATTTAATGACCCAGTTTATAGGTTGCTTTGTAGTATGCACAAGCTCACACTCATCTGAGATATGGGGTAGGAGAAGAGTACTAGTTTTGGAGACCCTGCTTGATTGCATGTCACAATTCAAGGTAAGCAGGTGGCCTAGTGAAACATAAAAGGATTGCTAAACAAAGAATTTTATTTCCTGGTTGGTGCCTGCAGGGGAGGAATTATGAAGGGAAAGCAGAAATCTGACAGCTAAAGAGAGTCCAGAGTTTTGAAATGAAGTGTTTTTATTGATTTTAAAAGGTATGCAAATTAATTACAATTTACAAACAAACCTAAGCTTTTGAAAATGATAGATTATTTTAAAATAATAATAACAGGTGAAAAAATAGCTCATTATACTTTATAAAAAATCATAGCTCTAGCTCAATAGAAGTGTGTAACTATTTTATCATAGATGACAGATTTCATAAAAGCCAACCAACTATACAATTTGAAAGAAAGAGTGGTATATTGCTTAGTTACCTATTCTTTTGCATAAGCTTTTAATGGATAGATCAAACAGAAAAAAATCTTTAGAGGATTACACTATGCCATATTCTGAAACATTTTGTTACAATTCTAGTCTCAAATTATTTCTAAATTGGAAAGACCATCTACTGCAAGCTAAATAAAATCTTAATTTTAGTGGACATGCTAAATAAATATTACCTTTTCCTTGCATTTCTGAAATTAATAGTCACTTGGAGCCACAAATGCCCACATTTGTTTTCTTATTTTCATAGACGGTTTCACTAAGCAGAAGCCCTTGTTAATCCTACATTCACATAGATAGAAGGTCAAAGTTGGTCAGTGAGCCAAGAAATACCATATCAGAGTTTCTTTCCTCTTCAATTGAAAAAGGCATAAATTGTGGAATTAGTGTATTGATTGAAGGCTACAACTTCAAGCAATCAGTTTTTCTGGCTTGACAAGATTATTTTATCCTACTTTTCTTTTATTATTATGTGTAGTATTTGAGTCATCCTTCAGGCAGATGAAGTGACAGCTTGATTTAACTCAATAAAATCCACCAGTTAGGTAACCTACTGAGCCGAACAAAAGATGAAAACGACTGCAAGGGGCAGGTGTGCCGTTAGTTTAAGCGAGCAGAGGAGTCTGAAGAAGAAGAAAATATTAACAGAAATTATGCTCTAATCAATGCATTTCTATGGAAACTTGAGAGAAAATTTGTAAAACCTTCTTGCTGGGCAATTGAGCAAGATAATGCCTTTGCTTTAAAAACAAAACAAAATAAACAAATCTTTAAAAATAGTCTACGTGCATGAAAAGCAATGCCTCCATAATGGCTGTGCTTTTGTTTAATTGCTGTGAGCCAAATAATCTTTAATTTCTTGGTGTATTTGAGATGAAAATACTGCAAGATGAATTTGTGATGGTTTGGAAATTAAAACTATAATTTGTGTATCTTCCGTTGAACCTTTGCTTTCTCATGTCACATCCAATGGATATCTTTCATATTTTTTTGAAATTAGAGTATTTTGTAAATTAACAAATAATATCAATCTGAATTTTCCTGAGAAGCCTAAATACATAAACCATAGTGGACATTTTGTTTGTAGAACTAGAAGAGTCATATAATTTTAAATGTTGACTTAATGGATCCATTTGAGTCTTGATTTAATGTCTTTAGACCTAAGGATGCTCATTTTGATTATATGTAAAGCTTTACATATAATCAAAGTTGTTTGATTATATGTAAAGCTTCCATTACTGACAATGGGAATGGCTCCATTGGCAATTGGGAACAACTTCTTCCCTGGTGACTCAGATGATAAAGAATCTGTCTGCAATGTGGGAGACCCAGGTTCTATCCCTGGGTTGGGACGATTCCCTAGAGAGGGAATGGTTACTTACTCCTGTATTCTTTCCTAGAGAATTTCACAAATAGAGGTACCTGTGCTATAGTCCATAGAGGCTCAAAAGAGTTAGACAAGACTTAGTGACTAACATTTTCTAGCAGGTGAAGTTTGCTTTTAAATGAACGGTTTCATTAATACTCACTTTTTGGAACTTTGGAGACCACATTGTATTCCACATTATTTTAGTGTGTTGACTTGAAGAATACTGGGTTAGAGATCCTGGGGTGAGGTTTGTGGTTTGATTGTGGGGTGAAAGGTGGAGAGTGGTTTACTTATTATTAATATAACAAAATCTGATAACTCCTTTCATGACACTCAAGTTTCAAATTTAAAATTGATGCTATCTGGGTTTTTGCAGAAAGCGCATCTTTTTTTTTAAAACCCAGATACTTGAGGACCAAATTTTAAAATGCCCTCTATAGTTTCTCCCCTAAATAGATTTCATATTTATTTGTTATATTAATTTTTTCTGTAACTTACCTTTGCTCTTCTTTGAATTTTCTCTTCTACATGTTTGTCTTACCAGAAATTTACAATAGTTCAGGGAGATTTCTGATGGGCAAGAGGAATGGTTACTGATTACTAAGGGTGCTAGGTCTGCATTGACTCCACTGGCACAGCAGTGGTGTTGCCAAGTTAAAACCACTGGGAGCACACAGGGTAGTGGTACTATGGAGCAGGTGTCCATTTATCGAAAGCACTGACATTACAAAGATTTATTATTTCCAAATAATTTTAATTTCCTTTGTGAACCAAGGAATTAAAAGTACCTGGAGAAACTGTGGTAACATAAAGGAAATTAAAATCTCATGCCTAAGGATGTAAACTTTTTATACCCTTAAATTTAGGAGGGGAAAAAAGGAAATATTTTGTTTAGAATCCAGACAGAGTTGCCCTTTTAAAGCCAATAAAGTAAGAGATGTTTATCTTTATCAGAAACATAATTTAAAAGGTACTATCAGATGTCTAAAACACAATTCAGCTCTTATTAGTGCAAAATGTTGAAACTAATCAAGGGTGATTTTACTTTAGTAAGCTACCTTTGAGAATGAATGACTTTGCAGGGAATTCATGTCTAAGGCTGACCTTTTGATCCCCCTTCCCCCACAGGTGCTCCATTTTATGTTTGTCGTCATTGTGGGAATGAAATAATTATGGTACCCCAGTTTAATTTCAAATTTTATGTGTTATTTTATTTTATACTGCATTATACTTCACATGTTCAGTTTGATGGGTTTTCAGAATTATATACACCTATGTAACCATAATCCAAACAAGATATAGAACATAGCTATCAATGCTGAAAGTTTCCTCAATCTTCTTTTAATTAATTAACTCTAGACTCCTCCCTGATGTCCATAGGCAATGTTTTGATTTCCAGTATCAATATGTGTATATAGGTAATGGAGTACGATTTAAAAAGAAAAAAATATATATATATACATATGTGTGTGTACTTGTCTTTGGACTTCTTATAAATGGAATGTATAGCATGTATATGTTCTACTTTGTATTTAGCTCCTCTTACTGAAAATAATATTTTTAAGATTCATTTGTGTTGCTTCTTTTTACTTCAGAGTAGTACTTCATTATGTAAAAGCATCACAACTTGTTTATTCATTCTATTATAGTGTATTTGGGCTGTTTCCAATTTCTGGTTACTATGAATAAGGCAATTAAATGCAAGCCTTTTGTGGACACATGTTTTCATTTATCTTGTAAATACTTATGAGTGAAATTGTTGGGTCATAAGTTAGATGTATAATTTGTTTTAAAATTATTTGAAAGTTTATATACATATATTAACTTTTTGCTTTTCTTTGTACAGTTCTATGAATGTCCACATGTATATAGATTTGTGTGGTCACCACAGCATTCAGGATAAAGAAGAGTTCCTTTGCTTCAAAAACTTTTTGCAATGCCTACATTTTGACAAGCGCTTCCCTCTTTTCTAACCTCTGGCAACCACTGATATTCTCCATTCTTGTGGTTTTGCCTTTTACAGATGTCATACAAATGTAATTATTTAGTTTATAATCTTTTGAGACTTCCTTGGTAGCTCAGATGGTAAAACATCTGCCTATCTATAGGCAGGTCAGGAAGCATCAGTTAGAACTGGACATGGAACAACAGACTGGTTCCAAACAAGAAAAGGAGTACGTCAAGGATGTATATTGTCACCCTGCTTATTTAACTTCTATGCAGAGTACATCATGAGAAACGCTGGACTGAAAGAAACACAAGCTGGAATCAAGATTGCCGGGAGAAATATCAATAACCTCAGATATACAGATGACACCACCCTTATGGCAGAAAGTGAAGAAGTTTCTCCAGATTGGGAAGATCTGGAGAAGGAAATGGCAACCTGCTCCAGTATTCTTGCCAGGAAAATCCCATAGATGGAGGAGCCTGGTAGGTTACAGTCCATGGGATCTCAGAGAGTTGGACATGACTTCACTTTCACTTTCATAATCTTTTGAGACTGTCTTCTTTCACTCAGCATACTGCTTTTGAAATTCATCCTTACTGTGTGCAACTACAAATATTCCTCTTTATTGCTTAATAGTACTTCACTCTACAGCTGTAACATCATTGTATGGCTGTGCTGGTTTGTTTTTCACTCATACTTTGAAAGACATTTTAACTTTCTTAGGATAATATTAACAGAGTTGCTATAAATTTTCAGGTACAGGTTTTTGTGTGAGCATAAATTTTCATTTTTTAAATGTTAGTCTTTTATCCTTCTATGAACTTGCTAAACTTAGTAGTTATAGGAATTTATTTTTCATTTTGTGGAGTTTTTGCATAGATAATCATGTTATCAACCAATAGAAGTAGTTTATTTCCTTTTTTTTCTGAACTATATTCATTTTCATTTATCTTACTGCACTGGCTAGAATTTCCAATAAAAAGTTGGATAGGAGTGATGAGAATGATATTCTTACCCTATGCCTGATTTTAAGGTAAAAGCAATTATTCTTTACCATTACAAATAATTTTTGTGATATATGTCTTATTTTTGTTTTAAAATTTCTTTCATAAGGTTAAAGAATTATAGTTCTATTCCTCATTGTTGAGAGTTTTTTAGAAATCATGAATAGGTGTTAAATTTTGTCAGATTTTTCTCTACACTGGTTAATATAATTGCATAGTTTATTTTCTTTAATCTGTTAATATAATGGTTTATAAAAATTGATATTCAGTATTTAATTAACCTTGCATTCTTGTGATAAAAGCCATTTGGTCATGATGAAGTATTTTTTAAATTTATTGCTGGATTTGATATGTTAATATTTTGCTGGTAACTTCTTAAGATAAATATCCATAAGGATTATTGGCTAGTAGTTAAGTTTCCTTTTCTGTTCTGGTCTGCTTTGTTGGTAATGTTGGCTACATATAATGAGTTGGGATGCAATCTATCCTCTTCTGTTTTGCTGGCAAAATTGTTCAGAATTGTTATCATTTTTTCTTTAGATGTTTGATAGAAATCAACAGTGAAAACCATTTGCTTTGAAAGCAATTTTTTTACAAGCTTTTTCTTACAGCATAGTTTTAATAGCTGATTTAAAATTTTACTTTGTTATTTCCAAAATTGATGTCATCTTAAGTTTGGCATGTATTGATTATCTTAAATGTGAGAAGTTAAAAATTTTCAGTATTATCTGTCAAGTTATTTTGGATTGTATCTTTGTATCTTTATATTTTAATATTATGCTATATGACTCTGTTTTTGTTCAGTCACCCAGTCATGTCTGACTCTTTTGCGACCCCTTGGGATGTAGCATACCAAGCCTCCCTGCCTATAGGACACTAGGTCTTACTTACTCCTATGGAGAATATCACTTGTTTTTGTTTGTTTTAACCCAGTCAGATCTATGCTTGCTCAGCTTAGTGGTGAACCAGGAGTTCATACACAACGTTATGGAATCACTTTCTTGAACTTCCAACTCTCTGTGATTTCTCTAACACATTTCTCTTCTTCAGCTGGATATCTTAGGTTTTAGTTTCCCTGCTTTTACATGCATTTGGTGTGATTATGTCTGTTTCTGGGGCTAAGCAGTAAGGAGACAGAGAAGAGAAAATGGTACAGGAGTGGAGAAGTTGGAGGGAGAGAAAGAAGCATAACAGGATTCCCCCCATGCTCTTAGAAGAACACTTTCTCTGGTCAGTGAGAAATATTCTCTCCCTTAGACTTTAGACACCTGCCCACTATTGCTGTCATCATCACCACTATAGATACAGGATTTCCTGGAGACTAGAGGAAGGGAGAATTGCAAAAACAAATGAACAAATGAAAACCCCCATGATATTCCCCACATTGTCTCTGACCCATTGAAGCCTCCTTTCTTACAATGTGCACCAGAACATGTATTATCTCTTGGCACATTTTCTGTTCATATTTAGCACACAGGTTCAGATTTGATGCTGTTGCTAAGTCCAGAATATGGGATACTGGTGGAAAAGTCTATGTTAAATTCACTATCAGTTCAATGGCATTCAGGATCTATTAATAGTTTCCTTCTCTTATTCCCTCAACTGTTCTGCTGTTTTTAGTTAGTGGGAGAGAAACAGTGGAGTTGTTTATTCCTCCTTGACTGGAACTGGAACTTGCTAACAAGTTCACAGAAGTAGTTTAAGTAAAATACTCTGAAAACTGGAAATTGCTCTAAAACCCTTCAGACTGTAACACAAAAGTGAGGGAGGGGCTGAGGCAGGGCAGGGTCACTTTTCCTAGCAGTTATCCATGAGTGGGCAGGGCGCCTGGGACAGTGTACCAGGGGAGAGTTTCACTGAAATATTGTGAGATTGGCTTAGGTTTAACTTTACTAAAAAAACCACCAAACACTTCCGCAATGTAACTGAAAGCATTTTACACATGGAGCAGTCTCATATAGGTGGTCTAGTTTATATGAGTTGTCCAACAAAATTTGATATTCTCATCTGTTTTGATTTTAGCCTTCCTAGTGGAAGTGTCTCCTCAACAGAATTTTAATTTCATTGATACTGGCGAGCGGAGGCTGCACGGTGCTGACGTGGAGAGCAGCTGAGATGAGATACCCCACATCCAAGATCAGGAGCCACGACTGAGAGGAGCTACCCCATGTCAAAGGTCAGGAGTGGCAGCTGAGAGGAGATAGCCCACGTCCAAAGTAAGGATCAGTGGCTGCGCTTTGCTGGAGCAACCGTGAAGAGATACCCCATGTCCAAGGTAAGAGAAACCCAAGTAAGACAGTAGGCACTGAGAGAGGGCATCAAGGGCAGATGGACTGAAACCACAGTCACAGACAACTACCCAATCTGATCACATGGACCACAGCCTTGTCTAACTCGATGAAACTAAACATGCTGTGTAGGGCCATGCAAGATGGATGGGTCATGGTGGAGAGTTCTGATAAAATGTGGCCCATTGGAGAAGGGAATGGCAAGCCACTTCAGTATTCTTGCCTTGAGATCCCCATGAACAGTATGAAAAGGCAAAAACATAGGACACTGAAAGATGAACTCCCCAGGTCAGTAGGTGCCCAATATGCTATTGGAGATCAATGGAGAAATAACTCCAGAAAGAATGAAGGGATGGAGTCAAAGCAAAAACAACATTCAGCTGTGGATGTGACTGGTGATAGAAGCAAGATCTGAAGCTGTAAAGAGCAATATTGCATAGGAACTGGAATGTTAGGTCCATGAATCAAGGCAAGTTGGAAGTGGTCAAACAGGAGATGGGAAGAGTGATTGTCGACATTCTAGGAATCAGANTGTGGATGTGACTGGTGATAGAAGCAAGATCTGAAGCTGTAAAGAGCAATATTGCATAGGAACTGGAATGTTAGGTCCATGAATCAAGGCAAGTTGGAAGTGGTCAAACAGGAGATGGGAAGAGTGATTGTTGACATTCTAGGAATCAGAGAACTAAAATGGACTGGAATGGGTGAATTTAGCTCAGATGACCATTATATCTACTACTGTGGGCAGGAATCCCTTAGAAGAAATAACATAGCCATCATAGTCAACAAGAGTCCGAAATGCAGTACTTGGATGCAAGCAATCTCAAAAACGACAGAATGATCTCTGTTAGTTTCCAAGGCAAACTATTCAATATCATGGTAATCCAAGTCTATGCTCTGACCAGTAATGCTGAAGAAGCTGAAGTTGAATGGTTCTATAAAGATCTACAAGACCTTTTAGAACTAACAATCTCCCCAAAAATGTCTTTTTCATTATAGAGGACTGGAATGCAAAAGTAGAAAGNTAGCAAAGAGTTGGACACGACTGAGTGACTGAACTGAACTGAACTGAGGCTTGATATTATTTTCAATAAATGTATTCAAAAGAAAGAGAAGTATAAAAAAGGATGATTAAAATTCTGGAACATAGAATATAAGATGGGTGAGGAAAGAAAGAAAAAAAATGATGTGTTATATCAATGGATTGAAAGTTCCCAAAAGTCATGTAATTCTTGGAGTCAGAAGTCTACAGGAAGTGAACTGAAAATACAGGAGACAGAGGTCAGGACAGTGAGATGCCTACATTGAGATTACCGGCAAAGAGTACAATTACTGTTAGCAATATAAATATTTCAGACTTTCAGGCCATAAAGTCTGTGTCACATTTACTCAACTCTGCTGTTGTGGCTGAAGAACAGTCACAGACAATATATAAATTAGTGGGCATGGTTGTGTTCCAGTAAAACTTATTTATTAAAAAAGTAGAATACATAGGATTGAAGAATTCAAGATGAATATGCAATAGTCAATTGCTTTCCTATATACCAGCAAAGAACAAGTAGAATGCTAACAAGTATGAAGGGGAAATTAACAAAAACACAATAATAGTGGGAGACTTTAATACCCCAGTCACACATATGGATAGATCAACTAAGCAGAAATTAACAAGGAAACACAAACTTTAAATGATACAAGAGACCAATTAGATCTAATTGATATGTATAGGACATTTCACCCCAAAACAATGAATTTCACCTTTTTCTCAGGTGCACGTTGAACCTTCTCCAGGATAGATCACATCCTGGGCCATAAATCTAGCCTTGGTAAATTCAAAAAAATTGAAATCATTCCAAGTATATTCTCTGACTACAATGAAGTAAGATTAGATGTCGATTACAGGAGAAAAACTATTAAAAATTCCAGCATATGGAGGCTGAACAACACACTGCTGAATCACCAACAAATCACAGAAGAAATCAAAATATGCATAGAGTGAAAATGAAAACACAACAACCCCAAACCTACGGGACACTGTAAAAGCAGTGCTAAGGGAAAGGTCCATAGCAATACAGGCTTACCTCATAAACAAGGAAAAAAGTCAAAGAAATAACCTAACTCTACACCTAAAGCAACTAGAAAAGGAAAAAATGAAGAACCCCAGGGTTAGTAGAAGGAAAGGAATTTTAAAAATTAAGGCAAAAATAAATGCAAAAGAAACAAAAGCAACCATAGCAAAAATCAAAAAGCTAAAAGCTGGTTCTTTGAAAAGTTAAGTAAAATTGACAAACCATTAGCCAGACTCATCAAGAAACAAAGGGAGAAGAATCAANAAAAAAAAAAAAAAAAAAAAGCAGGGGACCTAATTAAACTTAAAATCTTTTGCACAATGAAGGAAAACTATAAGCAAGGTGAAAAGACAGCCTTCAGGATGGGAGAAAATAATAGAAATGAGGCAACTGACAAAGAATGAATCTCAAAAATATACAAGTAACTCCTGCAGGTCAATTCCAGAAAAATAAATGACCTAATCAAAAAAGGGCTAAAGAACTAAACAGATATTTCTCCAAAGACATACAGATGGCTAACAAACACATGAAAAGATGCCCAACATCACTCATTATTAGAGAAATGCAAATCAAAACTACAATGAGGCACCATTTCATGCCAGTCAGAATGGCTGC
>SJYW01004678.1:521926-543188 GCA_006410735.1 Raphicerus campestris | reverse complement strand
GACCTAATTAAACTTAAAATCTTTTGCACAATGAAGGAAAACTATAAGCAAGGTGAAAAGACAGCCTTCAGGATGGGAGAAAATAATAGAAATGAGGCAACTGACAAAGAATGAATCTCAAAAATATACAAGCAACTCCTGCAGGTCAATTCCAGAAAAATAAATGACCTAATCAAAAAAGGGCTAAAGAACTAAACAGATATTTCTCCAAAGACATACAGATGGCTAACAAACACATGAAAAGATGCCCAACATCACTCATTATTAGAGAAATGCAAATCAAAACTACAATGAGGCACCATTTCATGCCAGTCAGAATGGCTGCTATCCAAAAGTCTACAAACAAGAAATGCTGAAGAGGATGTGGAAAAAAGTGAATCCTCTTATACTGTTGGTGGGAATGCAAACTAGTACAGCCACTATGGAGAACAGTGTGGAGAGTCCTTAAAAAATTGGAAATAGAACTGCCATATGACCCAGTAATCCCACTGCTGGGCATACACACCGAGGAAACCAGAACTGAAAGAGACATGTGTACCCCAGTGTTTATCGCAGCACTGCTTATAATAGTCATCACACAGAAGCAACCTAGATGTCCATCAGCAGATGAATGGATAAGAAAGCAGTGGTACATATACACAATGGAGTATTACTCAGCCATTAAAAAGAATACATTTGAATCAGTTCTCATGAGGTGGATGAAACTGGAGCCTATTATACAGAGTGAAGTAAATCAGAAAGAGAAATATCAATATAGTATACTAATGCATATATATGGAATTTAGAAAGATAGTAACAATAACCCTGTATTGGAGACAGCAAAAGAGACATATATGTATAGAACAGTATTTTGGACTCTGGGAGAGGGTAAGGCTGGGATGATTTGGGAGAATGGCATTGAAATATGTATATTATTATATGTTAAACAGATTGCCTGTCCAGATTCTATGCATGAGACAGGGTGCTCAGGGCTGGTGCACTGGGATGACCCGGAGGGATGGGATGGGAAGGGAGGTGGGAGAGGGATTCAGGATAGGGAACACATGTACACCCATGGCTGATTCATGTCAATGTGTGGCAAAACCAATACAATATTGTAAAGTAATTAGCCTCCAATTAAAATAAATAAATTTATTAACAAAATTAAAATTTATCAGTAAAAAAAGAAAAAAGAAATAAAAAAGAAATACAATTTACATTGGCAATCCCCAAAATGTAATACTAGGTGTAAGTCTAATGAAGTAAGTAAAAGATATGTATGAGAAAAAATTAAAAATTCCAATGAAAGAAAGACAGAATTAAATAAAAGAGATATTTCATGTTCATGGATAAGAAGATAATATTATCAAAATGTCAGTTCTTTTCTACCTTAGCTACAGATTCAATGCAACCCCAATGAAAATCCCAGCAATTTATTTTGTGAATATCAACAAACTGACTCTAAGGTTTATATAAGGATGCAAAAGACACAGAATTGCCAACACGATATTGAAGATAAAGAACAAAGTTGGAGGACTGACAATAGCCAATCTCAAGACTTACTATAAAGCTGTAGTAATTAAGATAATGTGATATTGGCAAAGGAAAGGAGAAATAGACCCATGGAGGAGAATAAAGGACCAAGTCAATATACACCTAGTCACCTATCTTTGACAAAGGAGCAAAGGCAAATAAAATGGAACAAAAATGGTCTTTCAACAAATGGTACTAGAGCAACTGGACATTCATATGTAACAAGATGATCTAGACACATACCTTACACCCTTTATAAGAATTAGCTCAATATAGTTCATAGATGTAAATATAAAACACTAGAGGTTAACATAGGAGAAAACCTAGATGACCTTGAATTTGGCAGAGACTAACTTCTACTCCAAAGCATGATCCATGAAATAAATAATAGAATATCTCAAATTCATTAAAAAGAAAAACTTCTCTGTGAAAGACTATGTCAAGGGAATAAGCAGACAAGCCACAGACAGGGAGAAAATATTTGCAAAATACATGTCTAATGAAAGACTGTTATCCAAGATATACAAAGAATGCATAAAACTCAATAATAAGAAAGCAAGCAACTCGATTACAAAACAGACCAAAAACCTGAACAGATACCTCACCACAGAAGATATACAGGGCAAGTAAGCATATGTAAAGATGTTCAGCATCATATGTCATCAGGGAATTTCAGGTTAAACAACGAGATATCAATGTATATCTATTGGAATGACCAACATTCAGAAGTCTGACAACACCAAATTCTGGCAAGAATGTGAAGCAACCAGAACTCCCATTTATCTCTGGTGCAATACAAAATGGTACCACTTTAGAAGACAGTACGGTAATTTTTTACAAAATTAATCATACTCCTATATGATTCTATTCAATAATTATACTCATTGATATTTATTCAAATGAGTTGATACTATGTCTACAGAAAAAANATGGTACCACTTTAGAAGACAGTACGGTAATTTTTTACAAAATTAATCATACTCCTATATGATTCTATTCAATAATTATACTCATTGATATTTATTCAAATGAGTTGATACTATGTCTACAGAAAAAAAAACCTGCACATAGATGGTTAGAGCAGTTTTATTCATAATTGCCAAAATTTAGAAGCAACACAGATAGCCTTCAATTTTGTTATTGTTGTTGTTTAGTCACTAAGTTGTGTCCAATTCTGTGTGACCCCACGGACTGTAGCCTGCCAGGCTCCTCCTCTGGGAGGTAAGCATACTGGAGTGAGTTGCTAATTTCCTTCTCTAGGGGATTTTCCCAACCTGGGGGTCAAACCCACATCTCCTGCATTGCAGATGGATTCTTTATCACTGAGACACCTGGGAGGCCCTTATCCTTCATTAGATGAATGAGTAAATAAACTGTGGTACATCCAAACAATGCAATAGTATTCAGTATTAAAAAGTGAATTATCCAGTAATGTAAAGACAGAGGGTACTTAAATGTGTATTACTAAGTGAAAGAAACAAATATAGTAATCAATAGTAAACTATATGATTCTAACTATATGACATTTTGGAAAAGGCAAATTATGAAGAGTGTAAAAAGCTGTCTCTTATACACNGCTTTTGGTCTTCCATATATAAAGTAGTCAGCCAAATTCTAAGTGAAAAACAGTTTTTGTGTATTGACTCATTTCTTTTGCTTTGCTCATTTTCTTTTTTTTTTTTTTTTGCTATTAAAAAAAAAGCTCATAGTTTTTTAATAACCAAAAAGAAAGCTCAAGGGATGCCCCAGTCACTTCTTTTCTGGCAATCTGAAAATATAATTCTCTATGCATGCATACTAAGTTACTTAAGGTGTGTCCAACACTTTGCGACCCTATGGGCTATAGCCCTCTGTTCATGGGATTTGGGGCAAAAACACTGAAGTGGGTTGCCATCCCCCCTTTCATGACATCTTCATGACCCAGGGATCAAATGTGTGTCTCTTATTTCTACTGCTGACTCATTGGAAAAGACTTTGATGCTGGGAGGGATTGGGGGCAGGAGAAGAGGGGGATGACCGAGGATAAGATGGCAGGATGGCATCACTGACTCGTTGGACAGAAGTCTGAGTGAATTCCAGGAGTTAGTGATGGACAGGGAGGCCTGGCGTGCTGCGATTCATGGGGTCGCAGAGAGTTGGACACGGCTGAGCGACTGGACTGAACTGAACTGAAGCAGGCAGATTCTATACCACTGGCACCACCTGGGAAGCTCTGTAATTTTCTCTCAGTTCAGTTCAGTCATTCAGTCGTGTCCGACTCTTTGCAACCCCATGGACTAGAGCACCCCATGGTTCCCTGTCCATCACCAACTCCTGGAGCTTGCTCAAACTCATGCCCATTGAGTCTGTGATGTCATCCAATGATCTCATCCTCTGTTATCGTCTTCTCCTCCTGCCTTCCATCTTTCCCAGCATCAGGGTCTTTTCCATTGAGTCAGTTCTTCGCATCAGGTGGTCAAAGTATTGGAGTTACAGCTTCAGCATCAGTCCTTCCAATGAATATTCAGGACTGATTTCCTTTAGGAGGGACTGGTTTGATCTTCTTGTAGTCCAAGGGACTCTCAAGAGTTTGCTCCAAGACCGCAGTTCAAAAGCATCAATTATTCAGTGCTCAGCTTTCTTTATGGTCCAACTCTCACATCCATACACGACTACTGGAAAAACCATAGCCTTAACTAGACGGACCTTGTCAGCAAGGTAATGTCTCTGATTTATAATATGCTAAGTTGGTCATAGCTTTTCTTCCAAGGAGTAAGCGTCTTTTAATTTCATGGCTGCAGTCACCATCTGCAGTGATTTTGAAGCCCCCCCAAATAAAAAGTCTGTCACTGTTTTCATTGTTTCCCCATCTATTTCCCATGAAGTGATGGGACTGGATGCAATGATCTTAGTTTTCTGAATGTTTTTTTCTCCTCTTTCACTTTCATCAAGAGGCTCTTTACTTCCTCTTTGCTTTCTGCCATAGTGTTGTCATTTGAGTATCTGAGATTATTGCTATTTTTCCCAGTAATCTTGATTCCAGCTTGTGTTTCATCCAGCCTGGCATTTCATATGATATACTCTGCATATAAGTTAAATAAGTAGTGACAATATACAGCCTTGACATACTCCTTTCCCAGTTTGGAACAGTCTGTTATTCCATGTCTGGTTTCTACTGTTGCTTCTTGATCTGCTTACAGATTTCTCAGGCGAGAGGTAAGGTGGTCTGGTATTCCCATCTCTTGAAGAATTTTCCATAATTTGTTGTGATCTACACAGTCAAAGGCTTTGGCATAGTCAATAAAGGGGAGGTAGATGTTTTTCTGGAATTCTCTTACTTTTTCTATGCTGCAACAGATGTTGGCTATTTGATTCCTGGTTCCTCTGCCTTTTCTAAAATGAACTTGAACATCTAGAAGTTCATGGTTCATGTACTGTTTAAGCCTAGCTTGGAAAATTTTGAGCATTACTTTGTTAGCATGTGAGATGAGTGCAATTGTGTGGTAGTTTGAACATTCTTTGACATTGCCTTTCCTTGGTATTGGCATGACAACTGACCTTTTCCAGTCTTGTGGCCATTGCTGAGTTTTCCAAATTTTCTGGCATATTGAGTGCAGCACTTTCACAGCATCATCTTTTAGGGTTTGAAATAGCTCAACTGGAATTCCATCACCTTCACTAGCTTTGTTCACAGTGATGCTTACTAAGGCTCACTTGACGTCGCATTCCAGGATGTCTGGCTCTAGTACAGTGATCATACTAGCATGGTTATTTGTGTCATGAAGATTTTTTTTTTTTTGTATAGTTCTTTGTATATTCTTGCCATCTCTTTTTATTATCTTCTGCTTCTGTTAGGTCCATACCATTTCTTTCCTTTATTGTGCCCAACTTTGCATGAAATGCTCCCTTGATATCTTTAATTTTCTTGAAGAGACCTCTAGCCTTTCCCATTCTATTGTTTTCCTTTATTTCTTTGTGTTAATCCCAAGGTAGTCTTTCTTATCTCTCCTTGCTCTTCTTTGGAACTCTGCGTTTAAATGGGGTATAACTTTCCTTTTCTCCTTTGCCTGTCACTTCTCTTCTTTTCAGAGCTATTTGTAAGGCCTCCTCATTTTGCTTTTTTTGCATTTCTTTTTCTTGGGGATGATCTTGATCATTGCCTCCTGTACAATGTCTCAAACCTCTGTCCATAGTTCTTCAGGGACTCTTGTCTATCAGATCTAATCCCTTGAATCTAGAATCTATTTGTCTCTTCCACTGTATAATTGTAAGGGATTTGATTTAGGTCATACCTGAGTGGTCTAGTAGTTTTCCCTACTTTCTTCAATTAAGTCTGAATTTTAAGCAATAAGGAGTTCATGACCTGAGCCACAGTCAGCTCCCAGTGTTGTTTTTGCTGACAGTATAGAGCTTCTCCATCTTTGGCTGTAAAGAATATAATCAATCTGATTTCAGTACTGACCATCTGGTGATATATATGTGTAGAGTTGTCTCTTGTGTTGTTGGAATTCTCTCTACTTTAGTACAAGCAACTGTATTATTAGTATCTTTATTTTTCAACATGTTCTTTTGGAGCTTGACAAAAGGAACATTTATTCAACAATAAAAGTCTGAAATCTACAGTTAAATATTTTAATCTGATAGCTTAATTTTAAAATATTAATTAAAAGTATACTCCTAAAAAATAAAACAGATCTTATTAAAGGTTTTAATTTTAATTTTCTTTTTGAGCTTGTATATAATTCGTAATTTCTGCAGTGAGAGCTATGACATAATGAAAAATATACTTCATAAGTTTTAATGGTGATTTATGTATGATGATTATTATTACTATTTTTCCTTATCTTAGGGTCTTCTCTAAAGTTGTGGACCACAAATTAATTCTGTATTGCTTCTTTTAGCTCCTCATAATATTTGCATCACTTATACTGTTTTATATTTTGAAATAGCAATATTATATCTCCTCATACACTATTATATAAATATTATAAAGGTAATTTTCATTATTGCCAAAATTTCAGAAAATTTATAAATGTAGAAAAGCACAAATGAAAAATGTGATTATAACACAGAAAATGAATATAACCTGTAATTATCCAAACATGATCTTGTTATAAATATTAAGATTTTCTCTAAATATTTACTCTATAATTATGTATATACACATATCCTATACATATACCATTTTGGTAAAAAAAACCAGGCATACTTTGTGCACTATTATTCAACTGTTTCTACTATTTAAGTTTATAGTATGCACATTTATTGAATGGATGTACCATAATTTACTTAATCTGTTATTGACAAGCATTTAGATTATCTTCATTTTTCATTGCACTTTTTTCCATTGGACATTTTTTATATACACTTCTAATATTTGTATAAAAATTCTTAGTATTTGAAACTTTTAACAAAAATACAGTAAAAGAAATCTAGTAAACTTAGAAACCTTCTTTAAATATTCTCCCATAAAAGTGAAATGTTCAGGGTTTCCTTTTCAAGTTTATAATTTACTGTTTTTGTTTATTTGAATAGTGCTCCTGATGGGAGGAACTCAGGATTATTATTGAAACATCTAATTCAGTGTTAAGCACTAGGAAAAGTACTGCATTTTTCTAGTTTGTAATGATCTGAAACTGAAAACTAATTCAGATATAGTTAAATTCCATTATTAAGTGCCTTTCCTTTTTTTGATGAATCACTATTGGTTAATAGACTTTGTTCCTAGAACATATGTTATTTTGTGCATCTTTCAGAAAGCTTATAATGTGGCTATTGTCTATTGTCCTCTCTGGAAATGGAAACTAGTTTCTGTCATTTTGCAGTAAAATGTAATTAAGAATGCAACATACTACTATGAGGAAAACCAAAAAGAAACTCATAGAACATATCCCAACACTATCTATAACATACCATCATGGAAAAATATATGAAGTAAGAGCTTGAGATTTGAAACAAATTAGCCATAAAGGAAGGTCTGGGTTCACTTTGTCTAAAACTCAGTTTCCTCACACATTAAGTTGTTGTTTTTCTTTTTTTGTGTGTATCCTTCTGAAAATTAAAAAAAAAAAATTTAAATTGAAGGATAAAAGCTTTACAGAATTGTACTGGTTTCTGCCAAACAGAACATGAATCTGCCATAGATATACATATGATCCTTCCCTCTTGAACCTCCTTCCCCATCCCACCCCTCTAGAATGTTACAGAGGCCCGCTTTGAGTTCCTTGAATGAGACAGCAAATTCCCATTGAGTATCTATTCTACATATAGTAACATAAGTTTCCATGATACTCTTTTCGTGTATCCTACCCTCTCCTTCTTCCCCACCCCCTGTGTCCATAAGTCTGTTATCTATATCTGTGTCTCCACTGCTGTCCTAAAAATAATTTCATCAGTACCATCTTTCTAGATTCCATATGTATGCAATAGTATACAATATCTGTTTTTCTCTTTCTGACTTACTTCACTCTGTATAATAGGCTCTAGGTTCAATCACCTCATTAGAGGTGTTTTGTTTTTTTTAACCACATCAATTTTCAGGGTAGTTATGTGGATAATGAGATAACATGCATTGATCAGTTTTAGATAATGTCAACTGCAATTTTATACAGGATGTATCAGTCAGGTTTCTAACATGAAAGAGAATTTCCAATTAGATGGTTTCAACTAAAGAGAATTTAACCAAATCAGTCTGTACAGAGGTATTAGTAAGGTCAAAGAAGCAATAAAAGGTGACGAAAGCTACAAGAGACTAACAATAACATAAAAACATTACACTTGTATCACTCAGATGGACTAGCTCAGTGATTCTTAATGTTTGCTTTCTTGACTAGCAGCATCAATATCATCTGTTAAAAATGCAAATTCTCAAGTTTTACCCCAGATCTATGAATGAGAAAGGCTTCCCTGGTGGCTCCGATGGTAAAGAATCTGCCAGCAATCTGGAAGACCCAGCTTCAATTCCTGGGTTGGGAAGATCCCCTGGAGAAGAGAATGGAAACCCACTCCAGTACTCTTGCCTGGGAAATCCC
This sequence comes from Raphicerus campestris, assembly GCA_006410735.1. Lineage (NCBI taxonomy): Eukaryota > Metazoa > Chordata > Mammalia > Artiodactyla > Bovidae > Raphicerus > Raphicerus campestris. The sequence continues at coordinate 534,666 of SJYW01004678.1, read as the reverse complement.
ATGGACAGAGGAGCCTTGTGGGTTACAGTCCATGGGCCCACAAAGAGGAGTCAGACATGATTGAGCAACTAACATTTTATGAATGAGAAACTCTGGGTGTGGGACTAGGTGATTCTGGTAGATGCTAAAAATTGATAACCACTTCGCTAGGTTATTCCATGGTAATAAATGACTTCAAATAAAAGAATCCCAAAATATTTATTTCCAGGTCATGCTGCATGTCCATTTTGGACATACTTACTGTGGATGAGTTACAGTTCTCTTTTTTATAGGACTCAGGCTGATGATGCAATGCCTGATGCCTGCTGATGACATTACTTGTCACCATAGCAGAGGTGAAAGAGAACATAACAAGGCTGGCTGAGAAGTAACACAGGTGTTTTGTATAGGCCTCATTTGGTTGTACTGTCATGCTCAACTTTATAAACCTTTTTGTATTCCTTTATAAAAACTTGTAGATCAGGAAGGAACAGTTAGAACTGGATGTGGAACAACAGACTGGTTCCAAATAAGAAAAGGAATACATCAAGGCTGTATACTGTCACCCTGCTTATTTAACTTATATGCAGAGTACATCATGAGAAACGCTGGGCTGGAAGAAGCACAAGCTGGAATCAAGATTGTCGGGAGAAATATTAATAACCTCAGATATGTGGATGACACCACCCTTATGGAAGAAAGTAAAGAGGAACTAAAAAGCCTTATGATGAAACTGAAAGAGGAGAATGAAAAAGTGGGCTTAAAGCTCAACATTCAGAAAATGAAGATCATGGCATCTGATCCCTTCCCATCACTTCATGGGAAATAGATGGGGAAACAGTGGAAACAGTGTCAGACTTTATTTTTGGGGGCTCCAAAATCACTGCAGATGGTGACTGCAGCCATGAAATTAAAAGACGCTTACTCCTTGGAAGAAAAGTTATGACCAACCTAGATAGTATATTGAAAAGCAGAGATTATTTTGCCAACAAAGGTCCATCTAGTCAAGGCTATGATTTTTCCTGTGGTCATGTATGGATGTGAGAGTTGGACTGTGAAGAAAGCTGAGCACCGAAGAATTGATGCTTTTGAACTGTGGTGTTGGAGAAGACTCTTGAGAGTCCCTTGGACTGCAAGGAGATCCAACCAGTCCATTCTGAAGAAGATCAGCCCTGGGATTTCTTTGGAGGGAATGATGCTGAAGCTGAAACTCCAGTACTTTGACCACCTCATGTGAAGAGTTGACTCATTGGAAAAGACTCTGATGCTGGGAGGGATTGGGGGCAGAAGGAGAAGGGGACGACAGAGGATGAGATGGCTGGATGGCATCACTGACTCGATGGATGTGAGTCTGAGTGAACTCCGGAAGTTGGTGATGGACAGGGAGGCCTGACGTGCTGCAATTCATGGGGCTGCAAAGAGTCGGACATGAAGGAGCAACTGAACTGAACTGAACTGATAAAAACTTGATGTCTTCTGAGTTAAAATAATTCTAATTACCTTGAATTATATGAGTGTGTATTTCTCAGTCACTTTAGTATCACTGAATACCATTGTCATCAGTGTCAGTCAACTTTGCCTCAATATATTTGGATGAAAACTATCAGAAAATAGAGCCTAATTTCTAAAGCAAAGATAGCTTCTACAGTTGATGACTGAAAGAATTGCAAAGTACAGATGTATTCACTTGGGAATCAGGGACCTTAATTCTAACCCTAGGTCTAATATAGGCTATTCAATTGTGGGGAGAACTCAGTTTACACTTCAATAAGAAGTTTGGTTGAGATACTCTTTAGGATTCTTTTTAGTAATGTAACACAAAGCTTTTTTGTCACATTTGCTTAATTATTAGATGAACATTTGTAGAAGTGGAAATGAGACAGAGTTGTCTGCTGTTAACTGCCATTTCTCTCTCTCTCTCTCTTTTTTTTTTTTTTTTTACCAAAAAAGCCTATGTGTTATACTATGACCAATGTGAATTTATCCTTAAATATTTCAGTCGCAAGAAAACATAGTTGACATGTTGGTTTCAAGCAAATATTTGTTAACTTATAGACTGGCAATAGAATTCCTTTGGAAAATGCAAGAGAGTAAACTACAATAACCCTATGAGGGTTGTTTATACAAAGAAAAGCAAGCATCAGAAAAGTTAGATGTCTTGAAAAAGTGCATAGCTTCAGCAACACCAGAATTTTTGTGTGGTTTAATCCAAATTATCTAATCTTTTTTAGTGTCAGTTTACTCATCGTTAAAAGCAGAATTAGAATACAGTTAGAGTGGTTTTAAAAACAAGTATCTTCCCAGGTGGCACAGTGATACAGGATCTGGCTGGCAACAGAGGAAATGCAAAGAGACACCGGTTCAATTCCTGGGTTTGGAAGATGCTCCAGAGTAATAAATGGCAAACCACTCTTGTATTCTTGCCTGGAAAATTCCATGGACACGGGAGCCTGGGGAGCTACAGCCCATGAAGCTGCAAAGAGTCGGACATGACTGAGTGCGCACACACATAAAGCAATTAGAAGATAGAACTTGAATGCTCCTCTGTGTAACATCTAGCATGTGGTAGATTCCTTATAATTGTTAGTTCCTCTTGCCTCCTTCTGTTCATCCAAAGCACATATTCTAATGCTTTTTATATAACAGGTGCTTAAACAAAACAGATGCTTACTTGATGGGACCTAGAAATTCTTCTTTGGCTATAGTTGTGCACTAGTTGCTGTAGAAGGGTATTTGTGACATTCTTGTTGCTTTCATATCTGTTGGTCATGGTGATTAAGAACTTGACTGCTTGGAGTCCAGGTTTGAATGTTGACTTTGATGGGTATTGGCTATGTTGTCTCAGCTGGAGTCATTGAGTCTCAGTTTCCTTACCTGTAAAATGAATATAATGGTGATGACGATGATGAAAATGATAATTTTCTCATAGATTTGTGTGTGTGTGTGTGTGTGTGTGTGTGTGTATTGAGGAAGTTCATACCTGTAAACAGTTAGAATAATGCTTGGCACAGATTCAATGCCCCCAAATTGTTAGTTTGTATTTTCTGTCTTACACAAAGTACTCATATCGTTTGATAAATGCCTCTCTCCCAACAGACACACACATAAACATATTCTCTAAATAACTCAAATGATCTCTCTCCTGAGTGACTGCAAAATGCACAGTATCAATATGTGTAGGTTTGCAAGTAACATTTTATAAATGGGCACCAAAAATTCTCTCAAGCTAAAGAGAGAGAACCAAATGCCAAAAACCAATTAAATGATATGAAGAGTAACACACTGCGTGACACAATCAGGCAGTGGAGAATGAAGGCCAAGGTAGCATTTCCAGCTGTCCACTCTGGTGCCCTTTCCCCCCTCATAACAGGGTGAGTTAAGGTAGAGTGTCATCCTTAACTTTGAATTTTGCTGCTTTTGTCAGTTTGTGTCACAACCTTAACATCATTTAAATGTACTTTTTTGTATTTAATATTCATATTCAGGTGTTCAAGCCATAATTTCTGTTAGTAAAAATGACATTTCTTAAAGTTCATTATTTTTTCCACATAGAAATCTCAGACATTAAAAAAAAAACAGACTTTAAATAATAGAACAGGAGTGTCTTCAGGCTAACAACCACCCCTATGATTTGTCATTCTAGTACTTGAGTATTTGGAAGAAATACGTTTGATAACACCAGAGTCATTTAGCTTTGTAGCTAGAAACCTGGCAGTCAGAGCTACGTGTCTTAGGCAGCCCTTCATATTCAGTGGAGAGCTTATAGACACTATGTTGCTTTGACTTTTTTGCTTGACATTTTCCAGTCAAGAAACACTAAATAAAATGTTCATTAAATTTGTCAAGGATTTCAAGTTATTGGTGCAATGTATCTTATAGATAATCAAGAATGTGTCAACAATTATATGGCATACATCTGTGGGGTTTAGGTAAAGTACTCAGCTGAAATCTTCAAATAAATTCTCTTACATAAAGAAAAATGAGTAGCTTTTATTGCTGAGAGAGAGAGAAGGGTAAGGAGAGCTGCTGAAATGTACCATGAGAAGAAATGCAAGAAAATACCAACCTATTATGAAGGTTAAAAGAAACTTTCTAGTCAGATTTTACTGCATATATATGACAATGATTTTGCCTCTTTCTTTGAATATGGAAGATATTTTGAAAGTCCTACCAAAAAGCATTTCACATGTATCCAGTGGCATTAAGTATAGGAGACTGTTTCAAAAAACATGATATTTTTCAGTTATTACAATTTGATAAATGCCATTTATCATCAATGCTGTTGGTTTACAATAACAGAGAGAAAAAATAAATATTCCAGGCTTTGCTGTTACATTGTACTAGAAACATACTATAATCCATACCTTCACATCCTTATGCTCTATTTTAATAGCTTTTAATGCTTATTCACACCTCGTTCTCACTGAGGGATCTGTGTTCATGTTTGGTTAAAGAGAATGCTGTGTCATATTGAACTTTTTAATAACACTTGCCATCGTCTAAGACTCCAAACTAAAAATTAAACTATTCATTGAGCATATGAGTCATAAAAAGAAAAAAATTATAAATAATAGAGAGTTATTTTGTGTGCCTTGTCAGGAACATATAAAACATCTGTATCAAAATTCCAACAAGTTATTGCCTTCATAATTCTTATCTAAACTGTGTAAAAATAATAAAAAAAATGTAGAAGGAAGTAGAAGATCTATTTAAAAAATAACTTTTAATGAGCTTTAATCTTTGCTGGCATTAAAAAATGTTATTTTGTATTTCTGTTTTCACAGTTGGCTAACACGTATTATGATACCTGTTGCCTGGATTTTTAACCTTTTCTTAGAAGTAAATTATTGTTCTACACATGTTTTAAACAGATGCAATATGCTTTCCATCCATGCTTGATTATGCCTTTGATATAGACATGCATTTTTACTTTTATTTACACACACACACACACACACACACACACATATATATATTTATACATATATGGGCTTGTTTGATAGTTCAGTTAGTAAAGAATCTGCCTGCAATGCAGGAGACTCCAGTTCAGTTTCTGGGTTGGAAAGATCCACTGTTGAAGGGAAAAAGCTACCCACTTGAGTATTCTGGCCTGGAGAACTTCATGGACTGTATCCTCCATGGGGTCAAAAAGAGTCGGAAAGGATTGAGCAACTTACACTTTTGGGGGGCTTTTCTGGTAGCTCAGTTAGTAAAGAATCTGCCTGCAATATAGGAGACGGGGGTTTGATTCCTGGGTTGGGAAGATCTCTTGGAGAAGGAAATCACAATCCACTTCTGTATTCTTGCCTAGAGAATCCCATGGATAGAGAAGCCTGGCAGGCTACAGACCATGGGATTGCAAGAGTCGGATCCGACTTAGAGACTAAACCACTACCATACATTTATTTATTTTAAAATCTATTACTTAATTTTTATTTTTTTGGGGGGGCACATGGCATGCAAAATCTTAGTTCCCTAATCAAGAATCAAACCCACATCCCCTGCACCGTAAGTACAGAGTCTTAACTACTGGATGACCAAGGGAGTCCCTTTATACTTTTATTTTTATTTATTTTTTTATACTTTTATTTTTAATGAAACTTGGCTAGTCTTCCTTTCTTGCTAAGCAAAGTATTTAGATACAATTTTTTTCTGGAAGAAATAGTTCCCTAATATGGAGAATATAATTTCCTTACCCATTCCTGGAATTTTAAGGCTTCTTGGTGAGGCTCTTTGTTCCGGACAGTAAATAGGAATTGCCAAGACCAATTCATTTTAATGAGTGTGATCTTCATAATTTCCTTTATCTATTCAAATCTTAACCAATCTTTGAGGGCCAAGTAAAATTTTACTTCTTAAATTCATCTTTGGCTTTCCCAATTAGCTTTCATCTCCGTACTCAGGATTCCACACCATTTGTAGTTATTCCCACACACTTTTGCACATTATCATGTATCTAAAAAAAAAAAAAATCTAATGAAGGAATGACATCACAAAGATGTTAACACAAGTTGTTCCTCAGTTCTCTCCCCCTCACAAGAAAAAGAACTAACAACTATTCAAGAATAAGATACAACCTAAAGAATTTTAGAACTTCAGGGTGAGGCTGAAGCACCCCATCATGACAGAGACCAAGATCAATATTGAAAGAAAATAACTGTTAACCAAAATGTCGGCAAGACTATTCTTCAGAAATAAAGTGATAAGTACTTTTTCAAACAAACAATACCTGAGGGGGTTCATTACCATCAAACCTGTCTTAGAAGAAATGCTATATAGAATTATTTGAGTGGAAGTAAAAGAATATTAATTAATATCATAAAAACAGAAAAAGGTAGTATAAATCTCAGTGGCAGTGGTAAACATATAGTCAGAGCTATATTCTGCAATATAATAATACTAATGCCTCACTTACTTACAACTCTTAGTTTAAAACTCAAAAATGAATGTAATAAAAATAACCATAGCTACAAAAATCTGTTATTAGTTACAAAAGATGACAGCAGGATAAGAAACATAGAAGAACAGACCTACAAAACAACCAGAAAACACTTAACAAAATGGCAAAAGGAAGTCTTTGCTTATCAATAATTAAACATAAATTAACTGTTTCATTAGAAAACATAGAATTGTTGAATAGATTAAAAAAAAAAGAGAGAGAGAGAGATCCAACTATACAATCCCTACAAGACTAAGTGTGACACACATAGAATAAGTGTGAAGAGATGGGAAAAGATATTTCCCGCAAATGATAATTTAAAAGAAAAGAAAAGAAAGAAAAAGAAAAAAAGAAAATGCAGGGATAACTACATTTGTATCAAAATAGACTTTAAAATAAAAATTGCAAAAAAACCCCATTATATAATAATAAAGGGATCAATACATCAAGGAGATATGATTGTATATATCTATTCTCCCAACATCAGAACACCTAAATACAAATAGAGCTAAAAGGAAAAGTAAACAGTAATACCCTAATAGTTGCAGACTTTAATACCCCACTCTCAACAATGAATAGATCATCTAGACAGAATCAGTAAGAATATAGTTGATATGAAGAACACTATAACACAAATAAAGTGAACAGATATATACAGAACATTCTGTCCAACAACAGTAGAATACACATCTTCTCAAGTGTTCATGGAACATTTTCTATGGTACACCATATGTTAGGCCACAAGACAAATCTTAGTAAATTCAAGAAGACTGAAATCATATTAAATATCTCCTCTTACCAAATAGCATGAAATTAGAAATCAGTAGCAAGGGGAAAACTGGAAAATTCATGGACACAAAAAAATTAAACAATACTCTTCTGAACAACCAAAGGATTAAGGAAGAAATTAATTAAAGGGGAAATTAAAAGATTGCTTGAAATAATAAAGATGGAAATAAAACAGAGCAGAACTTGTGGGAAGCAGTAAAAACAGTTTTAAGAGAGAAGTTTATAGCCAAAAATATCTACATTAAGAAGCAAGAAAGATACCAAATAAACAACCTATCTCTACACCTTAAGAAACTAGAGAAAGAACAAATTGGGCCCAAAGTTAGAAAAAAAAAAAAAGAAATAATAAAAATCAAATTAGAAATAAATGAAATAGAGAACAAAAAAAGAAAAAAAAAGTTTAGTGTTAGTTCCTTGAAAAGATGAACAAAACTGACAAACCCTTAGCTAGATTAGCTGAGAGAAAAAAAAAAAACCCAAATCAACAAAATTATAAATGAAAAGCGGACATTGCAACTAATACAACAGGAACTCAAAGATTATAAGAGGCTACTATGGACAACTAAATATCAACAACCTAGACAACCTAGAGGAAATGGAACAGTTCTAAGAAACAAACAATTCACCGATACTAAATAAGGAAGAAATAAAAATCTGAAAAGACCAATTTTGTTTCAATGAAGAAAAGCCCAGTTCCAGATGGCTTCACTGGTGAATTTACCACTTAACTTTGATGAATATAGAGGCAAAAGTTCTCAGTAAAATAGTAACAAACTAAATTCAGCAAGCACATTAAAGGCTCAGACACCATAATCAAGTGAACTTAATCCCTGGGACACGAGAATGGTTCAACAAATGGATTTCAATAAATGTGATGCATTACAGTATAATGAAAGAAAATAATCATAATTCCAGTAGAAGCAGAAAAATCATTTGACAAAATTCAGCTTTCACTCATGGTAAAAACCCAACAAATTAGGCAAATTAAAAACCATATATGACAAGCTCAGTGCTAACATCATAAAACAATGAAAGTCTGAAAGTTTGTTCTTTAAGATCAGGAACAAGACAAATGTGCCACTCTCCCTATTCCTGTTTAACATAGTACAAGATGCAACCAGGCAAGAAGATGAAATAAAAGGTATAAGAATTAAAAAGGAAGTTATAAAATTTGTATCTATTTTCAGATGATATGTTTTTATATATAGAAAGTCCTAAAGACTCAAGCAATAAATGGTTAGAGCTAATCTATACAGAGTTAAATATTAATAGCAGGATAAAAAATTAACACACAAAATTAACATTTCTGTACACTAATGATATATTTTCTAGAAAAGAAATAAATCAATCTCATAATAGCATCAAAAATAATAAAATAGTAAGAATAAATTTATCTGAGAAAGTGAAAGAGCTGTCTGCTGAAAATTGAAGACATTGAGGAACAAAATTGAAGAAAACAGAAATAAATGGAAAGGTAGTCCATGTTCATGAATTGGAAGAATTACTATTCTTTATATATCACTACTATGGAAAGCCATATATAGATTCAATGCAATGGCAGTCAAGATTCCAATGACATTATTTTACAGATGTAGGAAAAAACGCTCCCCCAAACGACCTAGACTAGCCAAATTAACCATAAGAAAGATCAAAGTAGGTGGCCACAAACTTCTGACTTCAAGGTATACTATAAAGCTATAGTTATCAAAACAGTATGGTATTGCATAAAAAGAGACAAATAGGTTAATGGAACATAATTGAGAACCTAGAAATAAACACAAGCATATATAGGCATATAATATTTGACAAGGGTACCCAAAATATTCAGTGTGAAAAGAGTCTTTTCAATAAATGGAGTTAAGATAATTAGATTTTCGTATGTAAAAGAATAAAACTTGACCCATAGCTTACACTACTCACAGAAATTAACTCACAATGGATTAAATTTTTAAATTTAAGACCTGAAGCCATGATGCTCCTGGAAAAAAACATAAAAATAAAGCTCTTTAACATGAGTCTTGGTAATAATGGGTTTTGAATATGACTCCAAACACCTTACCAATGAAATGAAAAAAAAAAAAAATTTAAGTAAGATGAAACTGAAAGTGAAATTCACTCAGTCATGTCTGATTCTTTGCAACCCCATAGACTATACAGTCCATGGAATCCTCCAGGCCAGAATACTGGAGTGGGTAGCCTTTCCCTTCTCTGGGGGGATCTTCCCAAACCCAGGGATTGAACTCAGGTCTCCACATTGCAGGCAAATTCTTTACCAACTGAGAATGACATCAAACTAAAAAGTTTCTACATAGCAGAAGAAATCAGCAAAGTGAAAAGGCAACCTATGGGATGGGGAAAATATTAAACAATATATCTTATTAGAGTTTAATCCCCCAAATATATAACAAAATCATAAAGTTCAATAGTAAAAAAAAAACCAATTCAATTGATAAATAGGCGAAGGACCCGAATAGACATTTCTCCACAGAAGATATGTGAAAGACCAACAGCTACTTGAAAAGATGCTCAACATTAGTTCAGTTCAGTTCAGTTGTTCATTCGTGTCTGACTCTTTGCGACTCCAGCAATTGCAGCATGCCAGGGCTCCCTGTCCTTTACCATCTCCCAGAGTTCACTCAAACTCACATCCATCGAGTCGGTGATGCCATCCAGCCATCTCATCCTCAGTTGTCCTCTTCTTCTGCCCCCAATCCCTCCCAGCATCAGAGGCTTTTCCAATGAGTCACCTCTTCGCATGAGGTGGCCAAAGTACTGGAGTTTCAGCTTTAGCATCAGTCCTTCCAAAGAACACCCAGGACTGATCTCCTTTAGAATGGACACATTGGACCTCCTTAAGTCCAAGGGACTCTCAAGAGTCTTCTCCAACATCACGGTTCAAAAGCATCAATTCTTCAGCACTCAGCCTTCTTCACAGTCCAACTCTCACATCCATACATGACCACTGGAAAAACCATAACCTTGACTTGACGGACCTTTGCTGGCACAGTAATGTCTCTGCTTTTGAATATGCTATCTAGGTTGATCATAATTTCCTTCCAAGGAGTAAGTGTCTTCTAATTTCATGGTGGCAGTCATCATCTGCAGTGATTTTGGAGGCCAGAAAAATAAAATCTGACACTGTTTCCACTGTTTCCCCATCTATTTCCCATGAAGTGATGGGACCAGATGCCATCATCTTTGCTTTCTGAATGTTGAGCTTTAAGCCAACTTTTTCACGCTCCACTTTCACTTTCATCAAGAGGCTTTTTAGTTTCTCTTCACTTTCTGCCATAAGGGTGGTGTCATCTGCATATCTGAGGTGATTGATATTTCTCCCGGCAATCTTGATTCCAGCTTGTGCTTCTTCCAATCCAGCGTTTCTCATGATGTACTCTGCATATAAGTTAAATAAGCAGGGTGACAGTATACAGCCTTGACATACTCCTTTTCCTATTTGGAACCTGTCTGTTGCTCCATGTCCAGTTCTAATTGTTGCTTCCTGACCTGCATATAGGTTTCTCAAGAGGCAGATCAGGTGGCCTGGTATTCCCATCTCTTTCAGAATTTTCCATAGTTTATTTCCACACAGTCAAAGGCTTCGGCATAGTCAATACAGCAGAAATAGATGTTTGTCTGGAACTCTCTTGCTTTTTTGATGATCCAGCAGATGTTGGCAATTTGATCTTTGGTTCCTCTACCTTTTCTAAAATCAGCTTAAATATCTGGAAGTTCATGGTGGACATACTGCTGAAGCCTGGCTTGGAGAATTTTGAGCATTACTTGGCTAGCATGTGAAATGAGTGCAATTGTGCAGTATTTTGAGCATTCTTTGGCATTGCCTTTCTTTGGGATTGGAATGAAACGGACCTTTTCCAGTCATGTTCCCACTGTTGAGTTTTCCAAGTTTCCTCGCATATTGAGTGTACAATTTTCACAGCATCATCTTTTAGGATTTGAAATAGCTCCACTGGAATTCCATCACCTCCACTAGCTTTGTTTGTAGTGATGCTTTCTAAGGCCCACTTGACTTCACATTCCAGGATGTCTGGCTCGAGGTGAGTGATCATACCATCATGATTATCTGAGTCATGAAGATCTTTTTTGTACAGTTCTTCTGTGCATTCTTGCCACCTTTTCTTAATATCTTCTTCTGTTAGGTCCATACCATTTCTGTCCTTTATCGAGCCCATCTTTGCATGAAATGTTCCTTTGGTATCTCCAATTTTCTTGAAGAGATCTCTAGTCTTTCCCATTCTGTTGTTTTCCTCTATTTCTTTGCATTGATCGCTGAGGAAGGCTTTGTTATCACACTGCTGCTCCTGCTGCTATGTCGCTTCAGTCGTGTCCAACTTTCTGTGACCCCATAGATGGTAGCCCACCAGGCTCCCCTGTCCCTGGGATTTTCTTATCGCACTAGTCATTAGGAAAACATAAACCTAACTAACCCCCAGTGAGAAACTACTTCAAATCTTTTACAATGGCCATCATGAAAAAGACAAGAGAAAACAAATGCTGGCATCAACGTGAAGGAAAGGATCCCTTTAGCACTATTTGTGGGATTGTAAATTTGTACAACCACTGTGCAAAACAGTTTTGAAGATCCTCAGAAAATTAAAATTAGAATTACCATGTGAATCAGCAATTTCACCGCTGACAATATATCCAAAGGAAATGAAAACCATAACTCCAAAAGATATTTGGGGAATATCCTGACCGTTCAGTGGTTAGTACTCCACACTTTCACTGCTGGGGTCTTAGGTTCAATCCCTGGTCATGAAACTAAGATCCCACAAGCTGTGCAGTGTGGTCAAACAAATTAAAAAAATCCTCATTCTCAGGTTCATACCAGAATTATTCACAATACCAAAGACAAGGAAACAACTTCAGTGTCCATGATGGATAAATGGATAAGGACGTTATGGCATACATATATACTCTGTGTGTGTGTATAGATATATAAAAAGTTCAGTACAGTTCAGTCACTCAGTCATGTCCTATTCTTTGGGACTCTATGGAATGCAGCACGCCAGGCTGTTCTGTCCTTCACCAGCTCAAACTCATGTCCATTGAGTCAGTGATGCTATCCAACCATCTCATCCTATGTCATCCCCTTGTCATCTGCCTTCAGTCTTTCCTAGATTCAGGGTCTTTTCCATTGAGTCAGTTCTTTGCATCAGGTGGCCAAAGTATTGTAGTTTCAGTTTCAGCATCAGGCTTTCTAAAGAATATTCAGGACTGATTTCCTTTAGGATGGACTGGTTGGATCTCCTTGCAGTCCAAGGGACTCTCAAGTTTTCTCCAATACCACAGTTCAAAAGCATCAGTTCTTCAGCACTCAGTTTTCTTTATATTCCAAGTCTTACATCCATACATGCCTACTGGAAAAACCATAGCTTTGACTAGATGGACCTTTGTTGGCAAAGTAATGTCTCTGCTTTTTAATATGCTGTCTAGGTTGGTCATAACTTTTCTTCCAAGGAGTAAGTGTCTTTTTATTTCATGGCTGCAGTCACCATCTGCAGTGATTCTGGAG
>SJYW01004678.1:500609-517566 GCA_006410735.1 Raphicerus campestris | reverse complement strand
GTCATGAAGATCTTTTTTGTACAGTTCTTCTGTGCATTCTTGCCACCTTTTCTTAATATCTTCTTCTGTTAGGTCCATACCATTTCTGTCCTTTATCGAGCCCATCTTTGCATGAAATGTTCCTTTGGTATCTCCAATTTTCTTGAAGAGATCTCTAGTCTTTCCCATTCTGTTGTTTTCCTCTATTTCTTTGCATTGATCGCTGAGGAAGGCTTTGTTATCACACTGCTGCTCCTGCTGCTATGTCGCTTCAGTCGCGTCCGACTTTCTGTGACCCCATAGATGGTAGCCCACCAGGCTCCCCTGTCCCTGGGATTTTCTTATTGCACTAGTCATTAGGAAAACATAAACCTAACTAACCCCCAGTGAGAAACTACTTCAAATCTTTTACAATGGCCATCATGAAAAAGACAAGAGAAAACAAATGCTGGCATCAACGTGAAGGAAAGGATCCCTTTAGCACTATTTGTGGGATTGTAAATTTGTACAACCACTGTGCAAAACAGTTTTGAAGATCCTCAGAAAATTAAAATTAGAATTACCATGTGAATCAGCAATTTCACCGCTGACAATATATCCAAAGGAAATGAAAACCATAACTCCAAAAGATATTTGGGGAATACCCTGACCGTTCAGTGGTTAGTACTCCACACTTTCACTGCTGGGGTCTTAGGTTCAATCCCTGGTCATGAAACTAAGATCCCACAAGCTGTGCAGTGTGGTCAAACAAATAAAAAAAATCCTCATTCTCAGGTTCATACCAGAATTATTCACAATACCAAAGACAAGGAAACAACTTCAGTGTCCATGATGGATAAATGGATAAGGACGTTATGGCATACATATATACTCTGTGTGTGTGTATAGATATATAAAAAGTTCAGTACAGTTCAGTCACTCAGTCATGTCCTATNAGGAAACAACTTCAGTGTCCATGATGGATAAATGGATAAGGACGTTATGGCATACATATATACTCTGTGTGTGTGTATAGATATATAAAAAGTTCAGTACAGTTCAGTCACTCAGTCATGTCCTATTCTTTGGGACTCTATGGAATGCAGCACGCCAGGCTGTTCTGTCCTTCACCAGCTCAAACTCATGTCCATTGAGTCAGTGATGCTATCCAACTATCTCATCCTATGTCATCCCTTTGTCATCTGCCTTCAGTCTTTCCTAGATTCAGGGTCTTTTCCATTGAGTCAGTTCTTTGCATCAGGTGGCCAAAGTATTGTAGTTTCAGTTTCAGCATCAGGCTTTCTAAAGAATATTCAGGACTGATTTCCTTTAGGATGGACTGGTTGGATCTCCTTGCAGTCCAAGGGACTCTCAAGTTTTCTCCAATACCACAGTTCAAAAGCATCAGTTCTTCATCACTCAGTTTTCTTTATATTCCAAGTCTTACATCCATACATGCCTACTGGAAAAACCATAGCTTTGACTAGATGGACCTTTGTTGGCAAAGTAATGTCTCTGCTNTGGTAATTACTTGTATAGTAATTATTTTAACCACTTGGTATTTAGCCATTATGGGATGAGTTGGCTTCACTATCATTTTTGGGTGTCTATGAAACAAACAAAAATTGTAATAAAAATCAATTAAATGTATAATTACAAAAATGATAAACACCTATAATTTGCATGACTAATAGCACTCTATGAAAAGTGAATTCATCCCTTAAACATTTTTGTTCAGAACATAATATGCTCAAAAGGCTATGCTTCTTAATGGGAGACATAAGAAGTATCATCAAAAGAGCAGAAAAATGATTCAAAGCAGCAGTAGGTTCAAGATAGCATGTGAAGTGGATATACACATCGGAACACATATACTCAGGTGTACAAGAGTGATTTTTCTTCTTTTTCAAAATCATCTCTGTTTTGATCCTAAAATCCCATCTAGCCTGAATGGCATGAAATTTCATCTCAGTAATTATTAGGGCTCCTGTTTTCCATCAAAACCTTAAGCACTGGAGGGCACTGTGCAGTGCCCAGAACCAACAGACTGTTACAGGATTGATGGTATACCCGGGTCTGTTGGTGGTCCCTTGAAATCTGAAAGTTCCCTGCTTTGATCCCAGACAAAGGTTAGCAGGATTTTTGCCAGGTTTGGGAATATTGCTTTCACTATTTAAGTTTCCTTTCTGAAAACTGGTAACTCATCCGTCTGACATAGCGGGAGTGAGGTTCAGATCCTTAGCAATCTTGGGACCAGCTGATTTTCCCATTCTTCTCCAACCAGAAATCTACCAGAGTGCCTCCTTCTCTTTCCTCCTGGATCTCTCCTCCCCTCTCTTCATTTCCTATCTCTGCCTTCTTTCCTACCTATCTCCTTTCCAAGCATCAGACATCATTTTATTCCCTGAACTTCAGGTTCAAAGAAAATAATAAGAGATCCCGATTCAGATTCTTTCCCTCTTTCTACCTCCTAAACTCAGGAGAAAAATCACAGAGAACATACACAGAACAGTATCTCAATAAAGTATAGTGACATTAGGTATACAGCCAGTCCTCCACATTCACTGATAAGGAAGGTTGATTATGGGAACTAGGCATCTGCAGATTTTTTGTCTCTATGGTCAGTCCTGGACGCAGTCACCCAAGGGTACAGAGGGACAATTGTTCAGTCATACAACATAAAAGTCGGTTTTTTATGTTCTCTGAGGCAGAAAGTTTCAAACGTCAGTGAGTGAATTTAGGGTATGGAATGAGAATGTTAGCGCTTCTGTTTTGTATTTGGATGATATTATCCTTTACACCTTTTAATTTTGGTCATATTTTATATGTGCATATTTTTAAAATGAATTTTTATTGATGTATAGTTGTTTTACAATGTTGTGTTAGTTCCTACTGTACAACAAAATGAACCAACTATACATATATAACCTGATTTTTGGATTTCCTTCTGATTTAGGTCAGTCACCACAGTGCACTGAGTAGAATTCCCTGAGCTATACAAGAAACTCTCATTAGTTATCTATTTTATGCATAGTATCAATGGTGTATATGTGTCAATTCCAATGTCTCAATTCACATGCATGTTCTATCAATGCAATATTAAGTGTATATATATATGTTTTTAAAATGGATGCTTAGAACTATATGAATACCTGATATATACAAAACAATGTGCTAAATATTTCAGGGTCACAGAATATTTGTGCTCATAGATGACTACTGTGGCCTCCCTGGTGGCTCAGTGGTCAAGAATCCATCTGCCAATGCAGGAGATACAGATTCGATCCCTAGATCAGGAAGATCTCCTGGAGAAGGAAATGGCAACCCATTTCAGTATTCTTGCCTGGGAGATCCCATGGACAGAGGAGCCTGGTGGGCTACAGTCTACGAGGTCACAAAAGAGTCAGACACTACTTAGCGACTAAATGACAACAGAAACAAGTTTACTACTTATTAGGGGAATTTAGAAAATGAAACATATCTATACCACAGGCATGTTCTATTAAAAAATCTTTCAAATAAATCCTATTATAAGGTTTCAAAAGAGGAAAAGTTTATATCTAGCTATGTGTTTGTATGGTAGGGTTATTGGATAAGACATAATTGAGGAAAACTTCATCAAATTGATACTTCTAGACTTAAGTCTTGAAAGCAGAATACATATTACCTGTGGAAATAAATTAAGGGAGAAGGGTAAGCCGTCTCAAATAGGAAGGACTTTGAGCTTCCCTGAAGTTGAACACATAATTTTCAAGAGGTATTCAGGTATGGATACTTATAAAGAAACAAAATTTCTGATTTTCAATGTGTGTTCTTTCTTAAAATCTATCTGCCCACTTTTAAAGTTCCCAGGAACACAAAGTGGTGATTCTGGAATTCATGTTTTGTCTTTGTTTTTACCCCTAAACAACATCTGCACGTGGGGAAGGGTTACTAAATATACACTGCTGCTGTTGCTGCTGCTAAGTCACTTCATTTGTGTCTGAATCTGCACAACCCAATAGATGGTAGCCCACCAGGCTCACTTGTCCCTGGGATTCTCCAGGCAAGAACACTGGAGGGGGTTGCCATTCCCTTCTCCAATGCATGAAAGTGAAAAGCAAAAGGGAAGTCGCTCAGTCATGTCCGACTCAGTAACTGCGAACTCATAATTTTTTTAAATTGAAATTTGAAAGAAAGTTAGAAGGCTCAAAATGGTGACTAGGAGAAATACAAAATACATCACAACACTTATGTAAAACACAGAATAATAATTAACATTGATTGTTGATGTTGACAAAGAACTCAGTGATGTAACAATAATAATTTCAACAACTAAAAGGTTACTGCTTTAAAGTATATAAAGTTTTCATATATATTGTCTCACTCATTTTTCCAACATCTTTATGAAAAAGCTGACGTACTTCCAAATTACAGAAGACACTGTGACTCAGAGATGTCAACTAAGCAGACTATACAACTCTGTATGTTGCTGCTTCACCACTAAGTCATCTCTAACTCTTGTGACCCCATGCACTGCAGTTCACTAGGCTCCTCTGCCCATGGGATTTCCCAGGCAAGAATACCAGAGTGGGTTGCCATTTTCTCTTCAGGGGATCTTCCTGACCCAAGGATCAAACCCGCATTTCCTGCATTGGCATGTGAATTCTTGACCACTGAGCTAACCTGGGAATGCTGTACAATTCTGTACAGAGGACCTGTAACTCAAATACAGAGCTTTGGAATATATCTTATGTATATGCATACTACTATGTTATTTTTATGCTCCATCCTTGCAAGTTTGCAGAGAAACTACTGAGTAAACTGGGTAAACTGCTGCTGCTGCTGCTAAGTCACTTCAGTCGTGTCCGACTCTGTGTGACCCCATAGACAGCAGCCCGCCAGGCTCCCCGTCCCTGGGATTCTCCAGGCAAGAACACTGGGGTGGGTTGCAATTTCCTTCTCCAATGCACGAAAGTGAAAAAGGAAAGGGAAGTCGCTCAGTCATGTCCGACTCTTTGTGATCCCATGGACCGCAGCCTACCAGGCTCCTCTGTCCATGGGATTTTCCAGGCAAGAGTACTGGAGTGGGATGCCATCGCCTTCTCTGAAAAAAGTAAAGTTCAAAAAAGATAACTGACCTGTCAGCAAGTGTTAGATTCAGACTAAATCCCCAAATTTCAACCCCCATCTATATCCTTGCTTCCAAAGTACAGTTCTCAGAAATATATGTAACTGTGAGATGTTTGGAAATGTAGATTCTCTGGCCACAAAACCAGACTTACTAAATCAGAATTTGCATCTTTAACAACATCACAGATGTTTCATTAAAATTTGAGAAGCACTAGTATAGATGACAAAGCAAATCTCTCTGCACAGGTAAAATAGCTTGTTTGGCATTTACAAAACTCTTTCTGCCGGTGAATGGTTCAAACAGCTGCTTCAGTATTAGAAATTCTCCTTATTATCCATAAAAATCCAAAGACAGAAAAAAGAAAAAGGCAACCACAGTGAGGTAACTCCAAAGTTTATTTCCCTGAATTCTGATGTAGTGCCCTATACTTCCAATACTTGTAAGAATCTAGGTTTTTTTTTTTTTTTTTGGTCTGTTTGTTTCTTCCTTCTTTTTAGCATAAAGTCAAAAAAAGAAATATTTATAAAGATGGTGGTGGTTTGTTTAAACTCACTGCACTTTTGTAAATTTTAAATGACAAGTATGTTCTGCCATTAATAGAGTTTTTGGAGCCATTCATACAAATGTGCCAGCACATGCAAAAGCCACACATTCTTTGTTAAACTAAACAGTCCTAAGCATTGTGTGGACTCCTGGCATAGTATGGCTAAATATTCAGACACATGCCTATATAGTACTGTGTGTTCTGCCAAATAGAGGGAAAACAAAAGAAAGAAAATCATATAAATATACTGGTAAACATTGACTTTGTAAGGAACAGCATAAGCTGTGTTGGAAAAAAATGTAGAGCATGATTCAAAGAATACATTTAAATTTCTTTCTTAAGGAAAATGTATCTAATTTGTTTTTCATGAAAACATGTATTTAGCAGTGGGGAGTTTTTCATTGGCTAAGATATTTTGGCATATTTATGGTGTAAAGGTGATTGGAATTATATTTGCATTCATTTTGCACTGAAATTTGAAATTAGTATAAGATATATACTTTGTAACATAAAATCTTTGCCAGTCAGGATATACTCCCTTTAAGGAAGCATAATTCAGTACATGAAAATTCAAAGTGACTAACCTATAAATATGGGGGAATTATTCATGTTACCAAAGGATCCTTTCTTTACCAAACATCTATCACAGGATATCTTTAAATAACTAGCTTCCTTTTATGACATTTAAGAGTACTAGATTTAACATTTATGATGTTCAAGAAATATCTAAAAAGCATACCTGTTATATAAGGCATAGGTCTAGGTACATGATTTTAGAAGTCCTTAATGATCTTGATTTATGCTACAATTGTTAATTACCAATTGAGGAAGAATTTGAAAGGCTAGTCATCAAGCCAATATGATGTTTCTTCAAAAATTTTATCTAAAAGTATTTCCCTTCAAATACTTTCTCACCCAAACTCCCTTCATTTTTCTTCTGGTATGATAATTTTCTAAATTGTATTCTACTATATCTGTTTTTTAAAGGGCTATTTGAAATTCATCTCTCCTTCCATAAGTCAATGCTTTGCTCTCCTTTCTCTCCAAACACTTCCTACAGAGATACATAATTAAATCTCACTCTAACCAAACTCAGGTTCTTCTAGGACCTCTCACAAACCCCATCATATCCTGGCAGATGTTGTGAAGGAGTGATTCAAACTGATAGAGTAGTTTGTATTGGCTGTTGTTAGTTTATTATCCATTTTCATTGGCTTTGGTCAAGCTTGAGTCTTGACGTCAAGAAAGTAAGAACCAGTTATTACTTTCTCACTCATGATTTTGTTTCTTATATAAACTAGTATCTAAATCACGCAATTTTCATTCATCCTCTATGTTCATAGAGTCTAGTGATTCTTTCCAGTGTACATCCTTTTTAAAATTGTCACTAGTGTTTATCTTCTAAGAAATAAATCTGGTCTTACTACTCCAATGTTTAAAAGCTTCCCATGATGTCTCATGTAGGGTGGGAATTTCTCATCTGCAGAAAAATTATCCAATGACTGAGCCTGAGTGAATAATCAAATCTTAGAATAAAATCCTGGAGTCTATCAAAGATCTTATATAGTTTTATATCAGCCCTCCTAAACAATGGGAAAAACAGCCAATAGCCTTTGTATTTAAGTCCAAGATACAGAAGAAAATTATCATTTATATTCTTATCCCTCCCTTTTTAATATTAATACTTGCTGCTGTGTCCACCTTCTTTCTTCAACATAGTTTAATCAACTCAGTCTAATTCATCCAATGCTAGTTCCAGGTAATATTTCTTCTTCTATATATCTTATGCTTTCTTTTTTTGTGGCTATAAGATTTGTTTTATTTTATTCCATTTTAAGAATTTTCTTCTTATTCCTTTCTAACTAAGATACAGTGCCTCTCCTCAAGAATGTGTATTCTATCAATTTTCTTTGTCAATTCAGCTAGCAATTTCTGTCAGCATATGTTTTGTGCCATCCTGAGAAAGATTATAAGGCAGAGTAAGATGAAGGTAGGCATAAGCAGGATCACCTTAAAAATGGAGATTTTCATAATGCTGCCATTTGGAAAATTAAAATACAATAAATTCATATTGGCTTGTAATTATGCTCACACTCTCCACTATTTGTCCTCGTGTATGCTATTCCATAGCTGTTCAGAAAAGCTTGTCATTTCCTCACTGAGTTAGACTCTTGTAGGACCAAATGGCATTTCTCAAACTTGAGAGTCTTTTCCTTTCTTTTTTTTTTTCCACCTGGAAAATTCCTAGGCATGCTTTAGAACTCAAATGTCATCTCTTTAGTGAAGTCTTCTAAATCTCTCTGGGCAGAATTATGCTTTCTCGTCTGTGTTGTGGTATTTTAAAATTCACATTAATATCCATGTGAAAATTTTCAGTATAGAATTTAAAAAGTTATATGAGTATGCATAACAATGGGTTACCTAAAAGCCTAAGGCTCAGGTCATATTATAGTCAGAATAAAAGCAAAGACTCAGAAGGGAATTTGCTTATTTTGTACTTTCCTTACAANTTTTCCTTTCTTTTTTTTTTTCCACCTGGAAAATTCCTAGGCATGCTTTAGAACTCAAATGTCATCTCTTTAGTGAAGTCTTCTAAATCTCTCTGGGCAGAATTATGCTTTCTCGTCTGTGTTGTGGTATTTTAAAATTCACATTAATATCCATGTGAAAATTTTCAGTATAGAATTTAAAAAGTTATATGAGTATGCATAACAATGGGTTACCTAAAAGCCTAAGGCTCAGGTCATATTATAGTCAGAATAAAAGCAAAGACTCAGAAGGGAATTTGCTTATTTTGTACTTTCCTTACAAATTCACCTTAGAAGAAAAACCAAGAAGCGTACAATGACACCAGTGTATAATTTAGAGAACTTTACATGCTGAAATTATTTTAGTTGTCCAGCTATCAACAGAAATCTAGAAAAAGATGTAAGCTATTGCAACAAGTGAACTAGCTCATATTCTTACTTGCATTGACAGGCTACAAACTTCAAACATCACCTCTAACATTTCAACCAATATATTAGATGTTCCTAAGCCAGTTTCCCTGCGTAGGTAAGTCTTTCACTGAGTAACACACAGGTTGGGAACTTTTCTCATTAATATTTCCCACAGGTATACTATATGATGTTCAGTTCTTAAGCTTTGTGGTATTTAGTGTTTGCAGACATATAACAGTGCACCTTTTCAAGGAGTGAGACATGTGCTTTTCCTGATTCTGCTTCCAGGAGTTACCTTCTAACTTATTTCAGCAAGAATTTTATTATATTTGAAAGAAACATTGAGAAATTTTCAAAAGGAACAAATGGTTTTTAAAATAAAAATGATTAGACATTGCAATTTTATATTGGGATTTATATCTAAAAAATGAATTAGTATACTTTTGATTTAGAACTTAATGGAATCTTTCTCTGTTTGGGAGTCCTTTTTAACTCTTAGGAACTGATTTGACTGTTTCAACCAGAAAGCTTCCATAATGGTTTGAATCCCTTTGTATATGTGATTTGATTATAGTAACTAAATCAGATTCTGTATTATGGAGGCATGCAAACCAGTTACAATTTGTTCTTACAGGTCTGACTACTATTTCTTAGTTTGTTAAACATATTTCTCAAAGTATCATGTTTGAACAGGTAGTCTGCAATCTGTATTTTCAGGACAAGCTTGTAAGAAATATATTATTTAATTTATTTATAACATAATTTTTTTCAGGTGGTGTATACAATTCTTTTACTCGTGTGTCAGGTGCCAAAATATTTCAAAAAGGAAGCTTACCCCTGCCATGTGTGATTTCTGATGTGTGATTTCTTTGGATGTCATTTTGCATTGCATGTGAGATAGTTATTTTTTATTTCTTGATGTCTGTTTCACCCAAAGAAAATCTGTATTTTGCTTTCTGTAAGAAAAGAGCAACTGGGTGGCATCGGAAAAACTTCCACCCACTAACATAGAAAAATATTCAATCTGTCCCATTACATTGAAGCGGGAGACTTTAAAGGGCAGCATACCCAGTTAAGGAAGATATATTTCCATCTGTGATCAATAGCATGTGAAGAACAGCTCCTCTCTGAGCTCTATCCGGAGCACAATTACCTTGGTAGTTCCTGGACCGTAGACACTTCACGAATTTCTAAGGTTGAGTAGCCATGGGAGCCATACCTGATTCCAAGGGGGAGACTGATGTCTCTGTGAGGTCCATAGACTACAACATTTTGCTATTTCCCAGAACTGCTGGACAGCTTTTAGACGCTATATTTTCTATACCGACTATATAATAAGCAAGAGAGAAATAGGTCCCAGAAAGCATTAAAATAGGGCTTGTATGACAAATGTTTTCTCATTCTCTTCTGTCCTTCCATTCCTCTTAACAAGAGAAATAATTTGGTTTCTTGATTGGTTTGGGAGAACGAAATATCTTCTCCATAAAAGAACCAGAGCATCTAGTTCTCTTTAGTCAAATGGAAACTGTTTTATCTTGAAGCTTGTGCTCACATCTCATCTTGCTATCTGAATATTTTTATTCTCTCAGACATATAAAAAATTAAAATGCAATAAAAGTCTAATAGTAAAATTTCCTTGTAAAGCTATATATAATATTCCACTTTTTAATAGTAAAGTCCATATAAATTCTGAGATCTCTATTTGGTATCATCTATCACTTTATCTTCCTCCCTCCTTTCTTCCTTTCTTCCTATCCCCTCCTTCCCTTCTCCCTCTCTTTCTTTTTCTCTTGATAAAGAAAATAGAGTTAATCCTAGAAGATTTTTACTCATTTAAAATAAGAATTTCTTTCTAACATATGTGGACTAATCAGTTCAGTTCTTAGTGGGTGCACATAATTTAATTTGAATTTCTCCACTTGACATAGGAAAATGCAAGCCAACAAAAGGCACAAAAAAGAAAAGTTACATCTCTGTATTATACCAACTTTTTAAAGTTAATTTTGACATTTTCTTCATGAAAGATTTTTCTTCCTGGGGTTTCTGGCCTTTGGTACTGATGACAATATTGTTTCTCTTAAAGAGCTGGACCTATTGATGATAAACAAATTACACTTGTTTCCTCAAGAAATGAGAAATTAAGATTGGTTACCAGTATTCTTTTTGGTATAACTTTAACCACTTCTCTTGAAGGTCACTGGTGAGAAGATGTTATCAGGCTGCATCCTGGATAATAACAAACAGGGAGGATGTGAAGAACCAGAGCAGAAGATAAAAAAACAAAAGAATGGGGACTCGGAGTACTCAGAGCTCAGGGTTCAAAACAAAACAGTGTTGAATACAAACAATATAGTGCAATTGAGAAAACGCTGGATAAGGAACCAAGGGCAACTACCTGACCACTAATTAGCTGTGGCCTCAGACAAGGAGCAACATTTAAGTGAGAAAAAGTATTTTCTTTTAGGAAAGCATGGAAAGCACAAGTGTTTGAAAGAGACTGAAATTTTTAATCCAAGATGGTAAATTATCTTATTAGAAAATACCACAAGTTTANCTTGACGTCAAGAAAGTAAGAACCAGTTATTACTTTCTCACTCATGATTTTGTTTCTTATATAAACTAGTATCTAAATCACGCAATTTTCATTCATCCTCTATGTTCATAGAATCTAGTGATTCTTTCCAGTGTACATCCTTTTTAAAATTGTCACTAG
Source organism: Raphicerus campestris (assembly GCA_006410735.1). NCBI lineage: Eukaryota > Metazoa > Chordata > Mammalia > Artiodactyla > Bovidae > Raphicerus > Raphicerus campestris. The sequence goes on along the minus strand of SJYW01004678.1, from coordinate 506,299 downwards.
TGTTTATCTTCTAAGAAATAAATCTGGTCTTACTACTCCAATGTTTAAAAGCTTCCCATGATGTCTCATGTAGGGTGGGAATTTCTCATCTGCAGAAAAATTATCCAATGACTGAGCCTGAGTGAATAATCAAATCTTAGAATAAAATCCTGGAGTCTATCAAAGATCTTATATAGTTTTATATCAGCCCTCCTAAACAATGGGAAAAACAGCCAATAGCCTTTGTATTTAAGTCCAAGATACAGAAGAAAATTATCATTTATATTCTTATCCCTCCCTTTTTAATATTAATACTTGCTGCTGTGTCCACCTTCTTTCTTCAACATAGTTTAATCAACTCAGTCTAATTCATCCAATGCTAGTTCCAGGTAATATTTCTTCTTCTATATATCTTATGCTTTCTTTTTTTGTGGCTATAAGATTTGTTTTATTTTATTCCATTTTAAGAATTTTCTTCTTATTCCTTTCTAACTAAGATACAGTGCCTCTCCTCAAGAATGTGTATTCTATCAATTTTCTTTGTCAATTCAGCTAGCAATTTCTGTCAGCATATGTTTTGTGCCATCCTGAGAAAGATTATAAGGCAGAGTAAGATGAAGGTAGGCATAAGCAGGATCACCTTAAAAATGGAGATTTTCATAATGCTGCCATTTGGAAAATTAAAATACAATAAATTCATATTGGCTTGTAATTATGCTCACACTCTCCACTATTTGTCCTCGTGTATGCTATTCCATAGCTGTTCAGAAAAGCTTGTCATTTCCTCACTGAGTTAGACTCTTGTAGGATCAAATGGCATTTCTCAAACTTGAGAGTCTTTTCCTTTCTTTTTTTTTTTCCACCTGGAAAATTCCTAGGCATGCTTTAGAACTCAAATGTCATCTCTTTAGTGAAGTCTTCTAAATCTCTCTGGGCAGAATTATGCTTTCTCGTCTGTGTTGTGGTATTTTAAAATTCACATTAATATCCATGTGAAAATTTTCAGTATAGAATTTAAAAAGTTATATGAGTATGCATAACAATGGGTTACCTAAAAGCCTAAGGCTCAGGTCATATTATAGTCAGAATAAAAGCAAAGACTCAGAAGGGAATTTGCTTATTTTGTACTTTCCTTACAAATTCACCTTAGAAGAAAAACCAAGAAGCGTACAATGACACCAGTGTATAATTTAGAGAACTTTACATGCTGAAATTATTTTAGTTGTCCAGCTATCAACAGAAATCTAGAAAAAGATGTAAGCTATTGCAACAAGTGAACTAGCTCATATTCTTACTTGCATTGACAGGCTACAAACTTCAAACATCACCTCTAACATTTCAACCAATATATTAGATGTTCCTAAGCCAGTTTCCCTGCGTAGGTAAGTCTTTCACTGAGTAACACACAGGTTGGGAACTTTTCTCATTAATATTTCCCACAGGTATACTATATGACGTTCAGTTCTTAAGCTTTGTGGCATTTAGTGTTTGCAGACATATAACAGTGCACCTTTTCAAGGAGTGAGACATGTGCTTTTCCTGATAATGCTTCCAGGAGTTACCTTCTAACTTATTTCAGCAAGAATTTTATTATATTTGAAAGAAACATTGAGAAATTTTCAAAAGGAACAAATGGTTTTTAAAATAAAAATGATTAGACATTGCAATTTTATATTGGGATTTATATCTAAAAAATGAATTAGTATACTTTTGATTTAGAACTTAATGGAATCTTTCTCTGTTTGGGAGTCTTTTTTAACTCTTAGGAACTGATTTGACTGTTTCAACCAGAAAGCTTCCATAATGGTTTGAATCCCTTTGTATATGTGATTTGATTATAGTAACTAAATCAGATTCTGTATTATGGAGGCATGCAAACCAGTTACAATTTGTTCTTACAGGTCTGACTACTATTTCTTAGTTTGTTAAACATATTTCTCAAAGTATCATGTTTGAACAGGTAGTCTGCAATCTGTATTTTCAGGACAAGCTTGTAAGAAATATATTATTTAATTTATTTATAACATAATTTTTTTCAGGTGGTGTATACAATTCTTTTACTCGTGTGTCAGGTGCCAAAATATTTCAAAAAGGAAGCTTACCCCTGCCATGTGTGATTTCTGATGTGTGATTTCTTTGGATGTCATTTTGCATTGCATGTGAGATAGTTATTTTTTATTTCTTGATGTCTGTTTCACCCAAAGAAAATCTGTATTTTGCTTTCTGTAAGAAAAGAGCAACTGGGTGGCATCGGAAAAACTTCCACCCACTAACATAGAAAAATATTCAATCTGTCCCATTACATTGAAGCGGGAGACTTTAAAGGGCAGCATACCCAGTTAAGGAAGATATATTTCCATCTGTGATCAATAGCATGTGAAGAACAGCTCCTCTCTGAGCTCTATCCGGAGCACAATTACCTTGGTAGTTCCTGGACCGTAGACAGTTCACGAATTTCTAAGGTTGAGTAGCCATGGGAGCCATACCTGATTCCAAGGGGGAGACTGATGTCTCTGTGAGGTCCATAGACTACAACATTTTGCTATTTCCCAGAACTGCTGGACAGCTTTTAGACGCTATATTTTCTATACCGACTATATAATAAGCAAGAGAGAAATAGGTCCCAGAAAGCATTAAAATAGGGCTTGTATGACAAATGTTTTCTCATTCTCTTCTGTCCTTCCATTCCTCTTAACAAGAGAAATAATTTGGTTTCTTGATTGGTTTGGGAGAACGAAATATCTTCTCCATAAAAGAACCAGAGCATCTAGTTCTCTTTAGTCAAATGGAAACTGTTTTATCTTGAAGCTTGTGCTCACATCTCATCTTGCTATCTGAATATTTTTATTCTCTCAGACATATAAAAAATTAAAATGCAATAAAAGTCTAATAGTAAAATTTCCTTGTAAAGCTATATATAATATTCCACTTTTTAATAGTAAAGTCCATATAAATTCTGAGATCTCTATTTGGTATCATCTATCACTTTATCTTCCTCCCTCCTTTCTTCCTTTCTTCCTATCCCCTCCTTCCCTCCTCCCTCTCTTTCTTTTTCTCTTGATAAAGAAAATAGAGTTAATCCTAGAAGATTTTTACTCATTTAAAATAAGAATTTCTTTCTAACATATGTGGACTAATCAGTTCAGTTCTTAGTGGGTGCACATAATTTAATTTGAATTTCTCCACTTGACATAGGAAAATGCAAGCCAACAAAAGGCACAAAAAAGAAAAGTTACATCTCTGTATTATACCAACTTTTTAAATTTAATTTTGAGATTTTCTTCATGAAAGATTTTTCTTCCTGGGGTTTCTGGCCTTTGGTACTGATGACAATATTGTTTCTCTTAAAGAGCTGGACCTATTGATGATAAACAAATTACATTTGTTTCCTCAAGAAATGAGAAATTAAGATTGGTTACCAGTATTCTTTTTGGTATAACTTTAACCACTTCTCTTGAAGGTCACTGGTGAGAAGATGTTATCAGGCTGCATCCTGGATAATAACAAACAGGGAGGATGTGAAGAACCAGAGCAGAAGATAAAAAAACAAAAGAATGGGGACTCGGAGTACTCAGAGCTCAGGGTTCAAAACAAAACAGTGTTGAATACAAACAATATAGTGCAATTGAGAAAACGCTGGATAAGGAACCAAGGGCAACTACCTGACCACTAATTAGCTGTGGCCTCAGACAAGGAGCAACATTTAAGTGAGAAAAAGTATTTTCTTTTAGGAAAGCATGGAAAGCACAAGTGTTTGAAAGAGACTGAAATTTTTAATCCAAGATGGTAAATTATCTTATTAGAAAATACCACAAGTTTATCAGCCCACAAAATTTCTAGTTAGCCTTTTCTTTTCTTTGCTGGAGTATAGATAGAACAAATACTTTACATTAATCACTGAAAAAACCTTAATTTCTAAAAATATAAAGTAATTATTAAATCCTAAAATGACATTTACAAAAAATTATACAGTCTTTTAAAACAAGATGTACAAGAGTATATTTATTGGAAAGACTGTGGGACCTGCTTGTATTTACCAAACAAAGTTGATTTTTCTGTTTTTTTGATAGACTTGCCAATTGTCAGGCTGGAAATGCAAGTGTTATTCTGTCTGGAGACAGAACCATGAACTAAATGACCCTTTATTCATCCTTTCCAGATTTATTGCTATTTATGTTTTGTGTGTGTACCAAGTCACTTCAGTCATGTCCGACTCTTTGTGACCCATGGACTGTAGCCCATCAGACTTCTCTGTGTATGTGATTCTCCAGGCAAGAATACTGGAGTGGGTTGCCATGCCCTCCTCCAGGGGATCTTCCTGACCCAGGGATTGAACCTGCATCTCTTGAGTCTCCTGCATTGGCAGGCAGGTTCTTTAACACTAGTGCCACCTGCAAAGCCCCCTATTTATGTTATGACTAGATAACTCCCCAAGAAATTCAAATTGGTTTTATTCTTTATGTCTGAAATATAGTCTCTGCACATTTCCTCTTCAATAATTTCAGCACAGGTGTTTTGTCTCTCTTTCCCTTGAGAGACCATCAGTAGTCTATCTGGTGAGAATGATGTTAATATTTGGGAACATTTTCCATGTTCCTTTATGCATCAAGGATTAGTCAGAGGAAATTAATTAGTGTGGTGATTATTCAGGCCTCATAACCTCTCCTCTTTTTCCTTCTTCTTCTCCTCACCTTTTAGTTATTTTGTTACTCATTAACAAGCTTATCAAAGAGTGGGCAGGCAGAGAGGTGAAAATCGGCATTTTCTACCATTTTCCAGGACTGGTTAAAAGTTTTAAGTGTGGGAGGACGGTAGTTAAGATGAGAGAAAGGAAAACTATAAATGGAAATGAGGTTTTCTTTTTTACTACTCAGAAATTTCATCTCAAATGCAAAGGAAAGATGAATGTACTGCTACCTTTACTTTTAAAAAACATGTCTTTACAAGAACAGCGTACATTAGTTTATTTATCAAAGCTGAGTCAAATAGCATTATTCAGAAAATGAAATACAAAGCAGAGAGTCTAAGTGCACATAGCTCGAAATATCTGTGGTTCACTTAGTTCCTACCTTACAAGTAGTAATAGGCCTTTTATCCCCCAAACTCCCATCTTCCTTAGATATTCTTTTCCTTCTGGATATTAGATAAATTAGCCCCTCTGATAATTTCAAATAAAGTTCTTTCTAGACCTGATTTTACTCTGGTATTTGGCTGGTAAGACCTTCTGTTTGCTTTGCTGTTCATCACTTCTTGTAGTTCTGGAAAAACTGACCGTCCTTTCAGTTTTGTTCAGTCGCTCAGTCGTGTCTGACTCTTTGTGACCCCATGAATTGCAGCACGCCAGGCCTCCCTGTCCATCACCATCTCCCGGAGTTCACTCAGACTCACGTCCATCGAGTCAGTGATGCCATCCAGCCATTTCATCCTCTGTTGTCCCCTTCTCCTCCTGCCCCCAGTCCCTCCCAGCATCAGGTCTTTTCCTGAATCAACTCTTCTAATGAGGTGGCCAAAGTACTGGAGTTTCAGCTTCAGCATCAGTCCTTCTAATGAACACCCAGAACTGATCTTCTTTAGGATGGACTGGTTGGATGTCCTTGCATTCCAAGGGACTCTCAAGAGTCTTCTCCAACACCACAGTTCAAAAGCATCAATTCTTTGGCACTCAGCTTTCTTCACAGTCCAACTCTCACATCCATACATGACCACTGGAA
>SJYW01004678.1:451610-487751 GCA_006410735.1 Raphicerus campestris | reverse complement strand
ATTTTCTTCATGAAAGATTTTTCTTCCTGGGGTTTCTGGCCTTTGGTACTGATGACAATATTGTTTCTCTTAAAGAGCTGGACCTATTGATGATAAACAAATTACACTTGTTTCCTCAAGAAATGAGAAATTAAGATTGGTTACCAGTATTCTTTTTGGTATAACTTTAACCACTTCTCTTGAAGGTCACTGGTGAGAAGATGTTATCAGGCTGCATCCTGGATAATAACAAACAGGGAGGATGTGAAGAACCAGAGCAGAAGATAAAAAAACAAAAGAATGGGGACACGGAGTACTCAGAGCTCAGGGTTCAAAACAAAACAGTGTTGAATACAAACAATATAGTGCAATTGAGAAAACGCTGGATAAGGAACCAACGGCAACTACCTGACCACTAATTAGCTGTGGCCTCAGACAAGGAGCAACATTTAAGTGAGAAAAAGTATTTTCTTTTAGGAAAGCATGGAAAGCACAAGTGTTTGAAAGAGACTGAAATTTTTAATCCAAGATGGTAAATTATCTTATTAGAAAATACCACAAGTTTATCAGCCCACAAAATTTCTAGTTAGCCTTTTCTTTTCTTTGCTGGAGTATAGATAGAACAAATACTTTACATTAATCACTGAAAAAACCTTAATTTCTAAAACTATAAAGTAATTATTAAATCCTAAAATGACATTTACAAAAAATTATACAGTCTTTTAAAACAAGATGTACAAGAGTATATTTATTGGAAAGACTGTGGGACCTGCTTGTATTTACCAAACAAAGTTGATTTTTCTGTTTTTTTGATAGACTTGCCAATTGTCAGGCTGGAAATGCAAGTGTTATTCTGTCTGGAGACAGAACCATGAACTAAATGACCCTTTATTCACCCTTTCCAGATTTATTGCTATTTATGTTTTGTGTGTGTACCAAGTCACTTCAGTCATGTCCGACTCTTTGTGACCCATGGACTGTAGCCCATCAGACTTCTCTGTGTATGTGATTCTCCAGGCAAGAATACTGGAGTGGGTTGCCATGCCCTCCTCCAGGGGATCTTCCTGACCCAGGGATTGAACCTGCATCTCTTGAGTCTCCTGCATTGGCAGGCAGGTTCTTTAACACTAGTGCCACCTGCAAAGCCCCCTATTTATGTTATGACTAGATAACTCCCCAAGAAATTCAAATTGGTTTTATTCTTTATGTCTGAAATATAGTCTCTGCACATTTCCTCTTCAATAATTTCAGCACAGGTGTTTTGTCTCTCTTTCCCTTGAGAGACCATCAGTAGTCTATCTGGTGAGAATGATGTTAATATTTGGGAACATTTTCCATGTTCCTTTATGCATCAAGGATTAGTCAGAGGAAATTAATTAGTGTGGTGATTATTCAGGCCTCATAACCTCTCCTCTTTTTCCTTCTTCTTCTCCTCACCTTTTAGTTATTTTGTTACTCATTAACAAGCTTATCAAAGAGTGGGCAGGCAGAGAGGTGAAAATCGGCATTTTCTACCATTTTCCAGGACTGGTTAAAAGTTTTAAGTGTGGGAGGACGGTAGTTAAGATGAGAGAAAGGAAAACTATAAATGGAAATGAGGTTTTCTTTTTTACTACTCAGAAATTTCATCTCAAATGCAAAGGAAAGATGAATGTACTGCTACCTTTACTTTTAAAAAACATGTCTTTACAAGAACAGCGTACATTAGTTTATTTATCAAAGCTGAGTCAAATAGCATTATTCAGAAAATGAAATACAAAGCAGAGAGTCTAAGTGCACATAGCTCGAAATATCTGTTGTTCACTTAGTTCCTACCTTACAAGTAGTAATAGGCCTTTTATCCCCCAAACTCCCATCTTCCTTAGATATTCTTTTCCTTCTGGATATTAGATAAATTAGCCCCTCTGATAATTTCAAATAAAGTTCTTTCTAGACCTGATTTTACTCTGGTATTTGGCTGATAAGACCTTCTGTTTGCTTTGCTGTTCATCACTTCTTGTAGTTCTGGAAAAACTGACCGTCCTTTCAGTTTTGTTCAGTCGCTCAGTCGTGTCTGACTCTTTGTGACCCCATGAATTGCAGCACGCCAGGCCTCCCTGTCTATCACCAACTCCCGGAGTTCACTCAGACTCACGCCCATCAAGTCAGTGATGCCATCCAGCCATCTCATCCTCAGTCATCCCCTTCTCCTCCTGCCCCCAGTCCCTCCCAGCATCAGGTCTTTTCCTGAATCAACTCTTCTTATGAGGTGGCCAAAGCACTGGAGTTTCAGCTTCAGCATCAGTCCTTCTAATGAACACCCAGAACTGATCTTCTTTAGGATGGACTGGTTGGATGTCCTTGCATTCCAAGGGACTCTCAAGAGTCTTCTCCAACACCACAGTTCAAAAGCATCAATTCTTTGGCACTCAGCTTTCTTCACAGTCCAACTCTCACATCCATACATGACCACTGGAAGAACCATAGCCTTGGCTAGATGGACCTTTGTTGGCAAAGTAATGTCTCTGCTTTTCAATATGCTATCTAGGTTGACCGTCCCTTGGGAAGATGCTATTGTCGATACTCAGCCTTTAGGAGGAAGGATAAGGATGCTCTCCTCTTTACTGCTTGTATGCATGCTCAGTCACTCAGTCATGTTCAACTCTTTGTGAGCCCATGGAGTGTAGCCTGCAAGGCTTCTCTGTCTGAGGTTTTCCAGGTAAGAATACTGGAATGGGTTGCCATTCCCTCTTTAGTATTTCATCCCAAACATGAACATAGGTTCTGCTCCTAATTCTCCAAAACACATATGAGACCAGACTATAGCATTTAACAAATTGTTTTTAATACTTAGTGATAACAGAAGACTACCCAATTCAGGGACACCGCAAACTGGATTAAATATTAGGCTGGGCTTCTCAGGTCACTCAGTATTAAGGAATCTGCCTGCTAGTGCAGGAGACGTAAGAAATACGGGTTCACTTCCAGGGTCAGAAAGATCCCTTGGAGAAGTGCAACCATTCCAGTATTCTTGCCTGGGAAATCTCATGGACAAAGGAGTCTGGTGAGTTAAAGTCCATGGGGTCACAAAGAGTTGAACACGACTTAGTGACTAGACAATAACAACACAACAAATGACTCCTTAAGGTCTTGTGTATATCTTAAAGAGAAATATTTCTTAAACCAACACTTTAGGAAGTCTTGAGTATATATCCATGCACTGAGTAGTGCCAGCCCTCTGCATACATCTAAAGCCTCCAAAGTGGGAGAATGCTTTCTCACCTTCAGTCTAAGATCAAGTTCTCAGTTTCTGAAACTGAAATGATCTTCATTTAAAGATATTCACTAACTACCCATCCCTGATCCATAGAAACTGTGCTAATCCTTAATATCCAATGGTTCACTCATATCAAAGGACCAACTCTTTGGAAAAGACTCTGATTTGGAGAAAGATTGTCAGCAAAAGGAGAAAGGGCAGAAGATGAGATGGTTAGTTAGATAGCATCACTGTCTCAGTGCACATGCATCTGAGCAAACTCTGGGACACAGAGGAGACTGGCATGCTACAGTCCATGAGGTCACGAGAAGTCAGGCACAACTTAGCAACTGAACAACAAAAACAACAGCAACGCACTCAGAATGCATAATCTGACGTTAGTATATTGCCCAAGATCTGAGCTATTTCTCTTGGTGGTAAGCCTTATTTGATCACAAACCATTCTTGTTAAACTGAGCCTCATCAAATGAAGACCTATTTGTTCTTATAGGTTCAGTTCAGTTCAGTCGCTCAGTCATGTCCGACTCTTTGCGACCCCATGAATCGCAGCACGCCAGGCCTCCCTGTCCATCACCAACTCCCAGAGTTCACTCAGACTCACGTCCATGGAGTCTGTGATGCCATCCATCCATCTAAACCTCTGTCGTCCCCTTCTCCTCCTGCCCCCAATCCCTCCCAGCATCAGACTTTTCCAAAGAGTCTCATAGTTTGTCCTCTAACTTAAAGATTGCATGAGATTTTGTAGTCATCAAGGTCTTAATTCTTAATCTCTTGACGTCAATTTCTCAAAAAATAGGGTGTGCATGCACACAAATGCACACATACTAACAAGCAAAATTTTCTAGAAGTGCACTATAGATCATCCTTGTTGCTGTTGTTCAGTCGCTAAGCCATATCCGACTCTTTGTGACCCCATGGACTACAGGACACCAGGATTCCCTAAGTCATTCACTATCTCCCAGAGTTTGCTCAAACTCATGTCCATTGAGTCGATGATGTTATCCAACCATCTCAGCCTCTGCATTATTCTAAGTATTTCTCAGAACGATACTGGACCTAGAGAAGCATTATTTCCCACAAAAAAATCCCGCTATTTCACATAATCATACAGAGCAGATTGTTTTCATAGAGCACAGCAAGTTCCTTCATTTCACAAGAGTAACTGTTTTGCATTTTCTTGACTAGAAATACTACAGTAGTTTTTAAAAATCAAAGAAAGCATGGCTCTTAGGTGATTTCAAGTCTCCCCTTCTTTCTTAGCCTTTGAATATGATTATCTTTTAACTTCCAATATCTCCATTCAAAATTCAAAGATTTGGGGGGCAAATTTGGTTAGAGTTCAAGAAATTTGTGCTTTTTCTCCCCAAGAAGTCTTTTACATAAAATTGTTTCTCTCAATTACCTATATCATAAATAAAAGTTTAGTCTTGTAAGGATGGTAGAAGGCAACCTGCCTTACCCTTCCCAAATATAAAGCCAGCACTTTACTGCAATCAAAATGCAAGCAAAAATTAAAAATACTTCTTTAGCAATTTTGCTTTTAAGGTTTTCATATCAGATCATTCTCTCTTGACTTTAAGCTTTATTTCTGTGTTAATTACATTTTATTTCTTTCTACTTACTAGGCTGTCTTAAGCAATATTTGGTTTTGCTGCTTTCTTGTATTGTAGGGCATCATTTTCAGTTTATTTCTATCCTGTCTTCTTCTCCTGATATGGTATCCTTCTCTTTCTGTAACAGCTTGTAGCAAATATCTTCTTTCTCTGATTCTGCTGTGCCTTTTATAGTGGTGACATGTAATGCCAATCTGTCTTGCTTGATTCTAATTAATACTCTTCCAGATCCTCTCTGGGTGACCTGACTTTTAAGGAACGCAACTAATTGGAAGACCCATCATAAATTATATACAGTTACGGCATTCAATACTGTAATGTAAGTGAAACATAAACTGATATCTTCACAAATCACATGGTACCTAAAATTATGAATATGGGAAAGACTTGATCACATTTGAATGATCTCCCTTTCCTGTTGAAATGATCTGTTAAGAAAGGAAGATGCTTGCAGATTTTCTGTGTTTATAGAGTGAAGATTATGTTCAAAAGGTGATTAGATTTTGCAGCAACCTTTAAAAGATTATGTTCTCCCAATGTGCACTTAGCCTATGTTTATGATTTGGATTGTGTCTACCTCAAAAAATGATTATATTGAAATCATTACCCTCAGTTCTTAAGAATGTGACGTTATTTAGAAATATGGTCATTGCAGATGCAGCTAGTTAAGTTAACCTGAAGTCATACTGGAGGAATGTGGTCCAGTAATCTATCCCCTGGTATCTTGATAAAAAAGGGAAAGTTTTATACTGAAGACGTGAAGAAAGAGAGAACATAAAGTGAAGATAAAGGCAGACACTGGGGTGATGCTTCTACAAGCTAAGAAATGTCAAAGATTGCCACCAAGCTGCCAGGATCTGTGGAAGGAATGGACAGATTCTTCCTCACAACCCTCATAAGAGGAAGCTGGCACATGGAGGGAAGCCTGTCCAGGGGAGCTGCTGCTGCTTGAAATGCTATGTGAGGAAGAGAGAGAGCAGGTGAGCTATACTTTGGCTTCTCCTTTCTTTCTGCCCTCTATGTCTGGTCAATGTTTTTTATGGGCTGAATTTAGCTGTGAGCTAGCAGGCAATGGCACCTGCAAATGAAGTTTGCAGTGGAAATATAGGAAATATATTTTTTCATCCCCAAAGCAAAATAACTGGCAAGGCCAGCATGAAATGACTTTCAGATGTGGTGACAGGAGTTGACAATTTTTCACAAATGGTACCCACATTTTGTTGAAAGATGAACTAACATTTATTCAATGTTTACTCTGTCCCAGGCTCTGGTTGAATATTTTAATATTTCTTACATTATTTCATTGATTCTATATAAGCCTATGTAGCAGTTTTATTGTATACATTTAATATTGAAGGAGACTTAAACATAGACTATTTAGATGTTTTATACATCTGTAATAGCTGAAGCTCCAATACTTTGGCTACCTGATGTGAAGAGCCAACTTGCTGGGAAAAACTGAGGGCAGGAAGAGAAGGGGGTGGCAGAGGATGAGATGGTTGGATGCCATCACTGACTAAATAGACATGAATTTGAGCAAACTCTTGAGAGGTAGTGAAGGGCAGGGAAGCCTGGCGTGCTGCAGTCCATGGGGTTAGAGAGTTGGACATGACTTGGCAACTGAACAACAACCATACATCTGGTGGCTGGTAAAACCAGAATTTGAACCGTTTGCTTTTTCTGAGTCCAATTCAATGCCCGTGCAATTTGCCTGTTCTATCTCACTGGGCTGTGGGTCAGGTTGAGGAGATAAGGTGAGAGATTGGTAATGGATGAAGAGGCAAGAACCTGCAACACAAAAATCGATCAGGCAGTTGAATCACAGATTTGGGTAACAAGGATAGATACCAGATAATAGAGTAGCTGAGTTGGAGACTCAGTATGAATAGGCAATGGAATTTAAAACATAGCTTATGGTACTTTGGGAGAAGGCGATGGCACCCCACTCCAGTACTCTTGCCTGGAAAATCCCATGGACAGAGGAGCCTGGTAGGCTGCAGTCCATGGGGTTGCAACGAGTCGAACACAACTGAGCGACTTCACTTTCACTCTTCACGTTCATGCACTGGAGAAGGAAATGGCAACCCACTCCAGTGTTCTTGCCTGGAGAATCCCAGGGACAAGGGATCCTGGTGGGCTGCCGTCTGTGGGGTCACACAGATTCGGACATGGCTGAAGTGACTTAGCAGTAGCAGCATGGTACTTTAATGGATGTGTTGGAATAAGAATCTTTTATTATACATTTTAAATACATAGGTAATGTGAAGAAATGATCATAACTGTTTTACTTTGGCTAGAAAGTTCAACATATTTGAAAAAAGAATGGTATGTGTGTAAACTTACATAGGTAGAAACTTGCAAAATATGTTTATGATAATGTGATAGATTAGGAATTTAAGTGTAGCAGTGAACAACACTGACGTTCTTAGGTCCCAACCACAGGCAACAACTAGGCATCATCTTCATCTGTCTCTTCCCACGACCGTTGCTAAGGTAAGAAAGCCATAGAGTAGCCCAAGGAAACCATTTGCTTTAGGATTATGATTTACTGAAAGACTCGGAAGTGCATAGTCTAGAATTATAATCTGGCAAATAAAATTTCTTTGACACATGATAAAATCTGCAAATACACAGACTTACCATATTTCTTTAAACTATACCTTCACCATGAATAACAGTGGTATACATGGAGATGACCCACACACTGTCTCAGTCACTAGGAAGACGTGTAAATTTTGGTGGGATTTGTGCTCTCCCCTCTATTGGGGTTGGGGCAGTTGTAGAGAGAATTTTCTCCTACTGCTTGTGTCTCCCTAAATGAGAAGGAATACCTAATATATTGGTAAAATTGAGAAGACCTTGATATTTACTGACAAACTTTTGCTTTCCTGCTGGGTGTTCTTATCAATCCCCAAAATGGGCAGTGGATCTCACCCTTTCTCTCTCCCATCCCTCTTATGTTATATTCTATTCTCCCTCCTGTCATTTCTTCTCCCTTCCCTCCCTTCTGTCTCCATCCACTTCCCTTCCTCTCTTATTTTTATCTGCTTCAAGAATTGTTACAGAAGGAATTGGTCTCTTTTCTACTTTATTTTTCTACCCAGTAAGGAAAATCAGGTCATGTCACAACTCTCTCTTCCTCCTTCCATTCTGCTTGTGACTTGGGGCCACGTAACCTTTCAGATATCTCACTGTTTTCCCCACTACACCTGTTTTGAAATCATCATGATGCCCAGAGCTTTTGTGCCCATCTTATCGCTTCCTATCTCTTGGCTTCCCTGGTGGCTTAGATAGTAAAGCGTCTGCTTGCAATGCAAGAAACCCAGGTTCGATCCCTGGGTTTGCCTGGAAAATCCCATGGATGGAGGAGCTTGGTAGGCTACAGTCCATGTGGTCACAAAGAGTCGGACACAACTGAGCAACTTCACTTTCTTAGCATCACACAAATAGTTTCACTTTCCAGCTTCCTAGCTGAATTCCTTTCTTTCCAATACTCTCAATTTCCACTCTTGCATGTATGTCCTGTATGTAAATGTTCCTTGTTGGATTAGTAGAGTCATGCACCTATCTGCTCTGAGAGCTCTTAGCATCAATCAGCACCTCGTATCTATTTGTGTTCCTAAATTTTACCTTGCTTGTGTGTGTGCTAAGTTGCTTCAGTTGTGTCCAGTTCTTTGCAGCCCTATAGACTGTAGCTTGCCAGGCTACTCTGTCCACGTGATTCTCTAGGCAAGAATACTTGAATGGGTTGCTATGCCCTTCTCCAGGGGATCTTCCTGACCCAGGGATCAAAACTGCATCTCCTGCAACTCTTGCATTGCAGATAGATTCTTTACCACTGAGCCACTGAAGAAGTTCAAATTTTGCCTTACTCANGTCCATAGGGGTGTACTGCCTGAAAGCTTCCATTAGTCTTTCAAGGAAAGCTGCCAGGCTCTCATTTGGCTCTTGTCTAACTAGTTTTATTTTAGCCAAATTTGTTAGCCTCCTGGCAGCTGCTCTAAGGCCGGCCATGAGAGTCTGGAAGTATACTCAGAGATGCTCCCTACCCTCAGCGTGCTTGAAATCCTAGTGGGGCCGTACCAAGGGAAGCCCCTCATCAATCAGGTTAGGCTGCATAGTGGGTCTCCTATCCTCCCTGGCTACATTCTTCCGAACTTTTGATATGATCTGTTTGCGTTCCTCTGTGGTAAAAAGCACCCACAACAACTGTTGACAATCATCCCAAGTGGGGTTAGGGGTGAAGAGGATAGAATCTAAAAGATCAATGAGACCCTGAGGTTTTTTAGAAAATGAGGGGATCTGAGTTTTCCAGTTGTAAAGGTCACTGGTGGAGAAGGGCCAGTATTGATATGTCCATTCTCCATCCACTTGGGCAGGCCCCACCTGAAACAGGAATGCCCGGACAGTGGAGGAGGCGACCTCTGGGTTGTCTTCCACTCAGGCAGGCCCCACTCTGTTGGGCAACTCCTCTGGTTCTTCCCTGAGTCCCCTTGGGCGGGGACCCCTTCTTGGGTAGGGGCCGAAGGCTTGACGTCCCTCCTTGTTCCCCCAGACAAGACCTGAGGAACCTGCAGAAGCAAAGGTGGATGCGGATCCATATGGGGGGGCGGGGAAAGTTCGGTCTCCAGGTCTAATAGATTAGGGTACAGTGAGGATTCCTGGAGCACCGGTTTTGCCTGATTTTTGCTCTTTTCATCTTCTTTTTCCTTGGTAATTTCCACTGTTAGCACCTGCGGGCATGAAGAGGCTTGTGACAGGGAAGAGGGACAAGGGGGGTTAGGAGGTGTGAGGATAAAAGGTTTAAGCTAGTCTGGCGGATTTTCCACCAGATCCTGCCAGACCAAGATGTATGGAGTTTGGTCCGGGTGTCCCAGTAGGTTGGGACCAAGCACTTTTTCTCTGACCGCTCGCACAATAGGCAGGCTGAAGGTGCCCTCCGGCGGCCAGCTGANAGACAGTATACCAAACATAATCTGGGGACAGGCTGCTTAGTAAAGTATAAGGGTTAGGAATGGTGGGATGAATATTACTCACCCGTTTGTTGACTTCTCGTAGATCTTGGACCGGTCTAAAGTCAGTTCCCCCGGGGCTTTTTCACAGGCAACAGGGGAGTATTCTATGGGGACTGGCACCTTTTGAGAATCCCTGTCTTCAGGAGGTGCTGTATGTGTGGCATAATTCCTTGCTGGGCCTCTTGGCTCATGGGGTACTGTCTTACCCTCACAGGAAAAGCATTGGCCTTCAGTTCAACAACAATGGGAAGTCTTTGGCTAGTCCCATTCCTGCTATTTCTGCCCAGGCCAGGGGATATCTTTGAATCCACTGTTGCATAGCAGGATCTGTAGCTGTAGGGGGCTCTGGTGAGTACAGTTTATATTCATCCCTCAATGCTAGAGACAGAAATTGTATAGGATGTCCAGTCCCATCTAGAACCGATATCTGTCCGTGGTCAAAGTGAATTTGGACATTGACCTTAGATAGCAAGTCTCTTCCCAGCAGGGGTGCTGGGCATTCAGGTATCAGAAGACAGGAATGGGTCACCTGTTGGGCCCCCAAGTCCACATGTTGTTTCATGGTCCATCCATATTGTCTAGTCCCGGTGGCTCCTTGTATCCAGCTGGTCTTTTTAGACATTGGTCCATCTTTCTGATTAAGAACTGAATATTGGGCTCCCGTATCTACCATGAAGTCAACCGGTTTCCCCTCCACATTTACCTGGACTCGGGGAGGGGTGCCAGGCCCTGACCCCCCTAGTCGCTATCCTCTCCTGCACAGAGGATATTTGAGGACCCCTCTGGTTTGGTAGATCTCCCTCTTAGATTTTTTTTGGGGCACTTATCTTTCCAGTGCCCAGATTCCTTACAAAATGCACATTGATCCTTCTTAAGTCCTCGCCTTGCTGGCCTCTCTTCACCCTTTGAGTTAACTTTCTTTGCCTTCTGAGAATTATTTCCCTGTTCTATTCCTGCAAACAATATCTGGGCCAGCTCTTTCTGATTTCTACGGTTTTCTTTGGCCCTAAACTCTCTTTCTTCTCATCTGACACATTTTCCCCTCTTTTCCAGAGTCTCTCTGGTTAAAAACTCTTTCTGCTGCCCTCACTAGTTCTTGCAAGGACTGTTCACCCAACCTTTCTATCTTCTGTAACTTTCTCCTGATGTCAGGGGGTGCTTGAGTTATAAATACTAGCATGACTGCCGCCCGTGTATCATCGGCTTGAGGGTCCATAGGGGTGTACTGCCTGAAAGCTTCCATTAGTCTTTCAAGGAAAGCTGCCAGGCTCTCATTTGGCTCTTGTCTAACTAGTTTTATTTTAGCCAAATTTGTTAGCCTCCTGGCAGCTGCTCTAAGGCCGGCCATGAGAGTCTGGAAGTATACTCAGAGATGCTCCCTACCCTCAGCGTGCTTGAAATCCTAGTGGGGCCGTACCAAGGGAAGCCCCTCATCAATCAGGTTAGGCTGCATAGTGGGTCTCCTATCCTCCCTGGCTACATTCTTCCGAACTTTTGATATGATCTGTTTGCGTTCCTCTGTGGTAAAAAGCACCCACAACAACTGTTGACAATCATCCCAAGTGGGGTTATGGGTGAAGAGGATAGAATCTAAAAGATCAATGAGACCCTGAGGTTTTTTAGAAAATGAGGGGATCTGAGTTTTCCAGTTGTAAAGGTCACTGGTGGAGAAGGGCCAGTATTGATATGTCCATTCTCCATCCACTTGGGCAGGCCCCACCTGAAACAGGAATGCCCGGACAGTGGAGGAGGCGACCTCTGGGTCGTCTTCCACTCAGGCAGGCCCCACTCTGTTGGCAACTCCTCTGGTTCTTCCCTGAGTCCCCTTGGGCGGGGCCCCCTTCTTGGGTAGGGGCCGAAGGCTTGACGTCCCTCCTTGTTCCCCCAGACAAGACCTGAGGAACCTGCAGAAGCAAAGGTGGATGCGGATCCATATGGGGGGGCGGGGAAAGTTCGGTCTCCAGGTCTAATAGATTAGGGTACAGTGAGGATTCCTGGAGCACCGGTTTTGCCTGATTTTTGCTCTTTTCATCTTCTTTTTCCTTGGTAATTTCCACTGTTAGCACCTGCGGGCATGAAGAGGCTTGTGACAGGGAAGAGGGACAAGGGGGGTTAGGAGGTGTGAGGATAAAAGGTTTAAGCTAGTCTGGCGGATTTTCCACCAGATCCTGCCAGACCAAGATGTATGGAGTTTGGTCCGGGTGTCCCAGTAGGTTGGGACCAAGCACTTTTTCTCTGACCGCTCGCACAATAGGCAGGCTGAAGGTGCCCTCCGGCGGCCAGCTGACGTTAAAGGTGGGCCATTCAACCGAGCAGAGAGTCACCAACTTGCTTTTCTTCACCAGCAGGGACAAATTCTGCGCTCTAGACTTAAAATCAGAGAAATGGTCAGTCACAAGAGTCGGAGGAGTAGAAGCCCTTTGTTCCATGTTTGCAGACATGAGTCGTTTGCCCTGGGAGCCCCTAGGAACAAACAAAGAACACAGAGACAGTGCTGGCACTCACACAGACACAACGACCAGACACAGACAGCAAACACAAGATGGCCACTAACAACCCAATACTAGATCTTCCTGGGTTCTCTTTTCAGTCTTACCTGCAGGATTTTCACAGAGCCAGTTGCCTCCCCGGTACGATACCGAGCCCCGGTCTCACACTGGACTTATTCCTGTACTCACACCCAGCTGCCTCCCCAGTACGATACCGGGCCCTGGTCTTAAGCTGGGCTTATTCAGAGTTAACACTGGTGTTCAGATTTCTTACCTCCTAGCGAGGTCCCCCTTCTACCAGGAGAGTTGCTCTGCCCAGTCAATGGGAGATCCCAGATGAGCCCCCAAATGTTATGCTCTGAGTCCAAGTCTCTGAATAGACTGAGAGAACAAGTCCACCACGGCAATGCAAAGGCAAGAAGGGAGTTTATTGCTAACTCGAGTTAGGGCACTGTGCCACATCCAACACAGTGGAGTAAGGCAAGAGGGCCCCGAGCCCAGAATTACAGGAGTATTTATAGACTTAGAACAAAGACAGTGAGTTGGCAAGGGCGGATTGGTTGCCAGGGGTTCTTGGCATCTATTAATTGGCTAAATTTTGCACATGCGGGCTTGCTTAAGGGACTTTTTGTGTTATCTGGGCTAGTTCTAACCAGGCTACAGGGAATATGCTGACCAGCTGAGTCTCAAGGTTGGGGGTGGGGATGATGATCTCAGCTTCTTCTGGGCAGTGACCCAGCTTTTTCTGTGATTGTAGCTCTGGCTACTTTAGTCCTTGAAGCTTGTCATGGCTTCTGTCAGGTCTCAACATTATGAATCAATAATTCCTCACTAAGTTCTTATATTTTGTCAGGTCCAACTAGAGAATATTGTATTCTCTCTCTTAATTATATTGGGCTGTGTCTTGAGAAATCTGTATGCAGGTCAGGAAGCAACAGTTAGAACTGGATATGGAACAACAGACCGGTTCCAAATAGGAAAAGGAGTACGTCAAGGCTATATATTGTTACCTTACTTATTTAACTTATAGGCAGAGTACATCATGAGAAACGCTGGGCTGGAG
The DNA here is from genome assembly GCA_006410735.1 of Raphicerus campestris. Lineage (NCBI taxonomy): Eukaryota > Metazoa > Chordata > Mammalia > Artiodactyla > Bovidae > Raphicerus > Raphicerus campestris. Next base: position 474,336 of record SJYW01004678.1, on the reverse strand, counting down.
GAAGCACAAGCTGGAATCAAGACTGCTGGGAGAAATATCAATAACCTCAGATATGCAGATGACACCACCCTTATGGCAGAAAATGGAGAAGAAGTAAAGGGCCTCTTGATGAAAGTGAAAGAGGAGAATGAAAAAGTTAGCTTAAAGCTCAACATTCAGAAAACTAAGATCATGGCTTCTGGTCTCATCACTTCATGGCAAATAGATGGGGAAACAGTGGATGAGATGGTTGGATCACCGACTCAAGGGACAGGGGTTTGGATGGACTCTGGGAGTTGGTAATGGACAGGGAGGCCTGGCGTGCTGCAGTTCATGGGGTCGCAAGGAGTTGGACACGACTGAGCGACTGAACTGAACTGACCTGGGGGCAGCGCGTTCACCTCTTTCTCTTGGTTAGTGATTGATTTTTTTTTTTTGCGTCTCTTAATTCTTGTGTCTTGTAATGCCATTATCCTGTGACCCCCCCCAACCAAAGATAAAAGGTTTTTCTTAAACCAACCAGTTTGATTGCATGTGTTATGGAAAGTTCACAATGTGATCCAAATTATTTATTAATTCTTTTATTATAACAAAATAATTAATTCTTCCACTGTGTTTGACTCTTTTCTTATCAGGAAAATATTCTTTGTAATCATTATCCTGAGCATTTATTAGGGGGCCCACTCTCCTTCCACCCATTGTCTTGTCTGGTAGCAGAAAAGACTGGTGAGAAAAGTGGATTGCTATCTGGGCATCTTAGACATGTAATCCATAGATCAGATTTGTGAATGTCTATATATAGGTTCTGAATGATAGAAAAGATAAGAATTCAAATGTTTTTCAACTGATATCCTGAGGGTTGTGTCTATATATATATATGTATGTGTTTATTTTGCATTTCTAGTTTTATTGAGATATATTAGGGGTTTGAACTGCCTTCTTAGTTGTAGCGATAGAGCACTGATCTTTAGTTCTATTCAGTTACCAAGAGACAGGAGGCATCTGTACTTTCCTTGCGGTTTACTTTAGATTAAGGGTGGAAAATCTAAAATTAGATGATAGGAGATATTTGGCTAAAAAAGCATTTAACCACTCTTATTGTGTATATGAGTATTCCCTACCATTATCCTTCTTAAGTCTAATTCACTCATGTTTCATTGTGAATTAAATGAGGAAAAGATACATAAAATTAAAAAGTGTATGAGAGAAATAAAATTAAGATAACGTTCTAAAAGGAAAAGGGATAAGAATGATAATAGTCTGTAATGACATTGGAGAGTCAAATATGACCTTTTTCCAGTTGAAGGGCATTGTTATTTAATTTAGAGATCTAAACTGGGCTAATCAGGCAGCAGATGTATTTATTTTTATTTTCATAGCATTTTAAATATGTTTAAATTGATGCCAAAATTTTAAAATCATGAGTTTTTTTTTTTCCCCATAAAAATTTGGAATTCTGGTTTCTCTTGAAACATCAAAAAGATTTGGCTGGTCTGGGCTCAATGCTCTTCTGAAAACAATAAGCTATCAATAAGTGGTATCTTCTTCTTTTTGATGGATGTCATATTTGTCCAGTTTGTGATGGTCTACCTCTGAGTAACTTTACTCATTTTAATTAACTTTCTGGCCTGAGTAGGCATTTGAGTTTGAAATCCCAGTTACAACTACTGACAGCTTTCTTTGTTAGGATTCTTATGAGCATAATAAAGTAATTTAGTTTCAGATCAACATAGTATTTGATGACTTGTGAGAAGATACAGTATTTTTCTGTAGTGAAATTTAGAACTTATAGGAGGTTTTGCTAAGGTGGACAAGATGAAAGTATGTGATCAAAGTTATTCAGCAGAGTTAATCTGTTTTATTTTATACGTTTCTAATTGCTTATGCCTAAAATATTGTTAGTTAATTTCCACCAAGGAGTGGAATTGGTAGTTAGATGGCAAGTAAAACAAGGAGGTAGAAGGAAATACTAAAAGAAATTGCACATCAGCACAAATATTGATTAATACAGTTTCTAGACTTAGACTAGATTACTGAAGTCTGGTCCTGAAAGTTTTGCTTTCTGAGTATGATGATTACAGATAACCAAGTTGACAATTATATGGGTTATCCCATTTTACCATTTCATAATAATTGATTGACAATTAACTCTCTCATGATAATCAAGTTAATAAGGAGCAAGGATACAGGGAATTATTTTGGTGGTCCACTTTTGAGGTCTAATAATGCCAACTAGATTTCATATGTATTATTATGTTACTGATACATGCCTAGTAGATATTTCATCAGTGAACTGACACCACAGGGAATCCATCATAATGTAGCTGCTTATAATGTTGTCTAAACTTTAATATATTTAATGTGAGTGTTGAAAAATCACATATACAAATTATCAAAATAACATGAATGCTTTATCTGAGATTTCAATGAAATGACAGTGGGGAGTTTTCTTCACTTAGATAAACAATGAAACTAATTAGAGTTATAATAAAAAGTTGGTGTGCAATGGGAGAGTAAGAGCAAACAGCCAGTTTGTAGATATCAGAAGTAAGCCATTTCTGCAAAACAACAACAACAGAAAAAAACAATTCATGTTGGACATTTGTGGCCATTAGGGCCATTTTGTTTAATCTCCTTCGTACACTTACAAACCCAACCAAAAAAAAAAAATCCCTCTGTGATGAAATTTACTTTTTATTATTTGCTTTTGATAACCAGGACTCGATTCCCAAAGCAGGCAGTTAATGTTGGTTAGTAAGAACTATGTTCAACAGCTTTTGTAGGTTTAGACCTCCTTCTCTTCCTCCTTCTCAGGTGAGGAAAAAAAAAGAAAAACAGAGTTTGTCAACTACTTTGGACCTTTTTTATAAGACATGCTGAATAATCATTAGAGCTCCATGTTTAGCTACTGTAGTCAACTAGACTTCCTTCTAGGGAGTGGATTTTTATCGTGTTACCAAACCCTTAGAGTTTACCTAGGAGATTCACGATGAGTTGAGTATAAAGTCTGTTCAATTATTCTTTTCTCACAGCTAAAGCTTAAGACTGAGAGAATCTCTGGTGATGGGATCTTTTTTATTTGCTTATGCTTTATTATGAAGAGTCATATCATGTGTTTTAGTGAATGACATGATATATTGGGAGTGAAATGGAGGGGAAATTTAAGACACTGAGACTTGATCATTTTGTCTGTCTATAGAATTCATAAATGTAAGTTTTCATATTTACTGTGCTAATTAATGTACACTTGATGCCAAAAACACACATGTAATATAATTACTTATAGCTCTTTTTATTTCTCAAGTAATCATATTCTGTAAATCCTACTAGTTAGTGATTTTATTTCAACTATTTCTATTTTATTTTAATTTTTGAATATGATACTACTTATCCACTGTTAAAGTAAGTTTGATAGAACATGTACATCTAGAAGACTATCTCTATGGCCTGAATTTCTTCCTTTCTATTCTTTCCCTATCTTCTGGAAAGTTTTGCTTGCCACATCAGTTTTCTATTTCTCTAAATACTTATAGCAATGGTTTGTAATACCTACCACATATGCTATCATTTGGAATAGATGTATTGTTTTCAAGTTGTTTATTCATAGATTTTATTTGAGATAACCAAGAATATCTCCCTCTGTTTTTATTCCCATAAATTTGGTGCAACAAACATCTAATCATATAGTGCCAGTGAATATTTTACTGTCATAATTATCTATTCAAATATTTACATCTCATTTTAAAAGTAACCTGAATCTTCCTATCTTAACATTTTCTTAGATATGGACTACTTTTTACTTTCTGTAATTACAATTATAATGGGCAGCTTTGTTGAAAAGAATAATGTAATGCAATAGGTTCTCTGCCTTTTACACATGTAAAAACTAACAAGCTTGTATATAAGGTATACAAATTTACTCTCAAAGCTAGTTTCTCTGAAACTTTTCTCAAAAAAGGGTCATTCTCTCAATTTCTGATCTTTCTGTTGCTCTGCCTTATCCAAGGGCATTTTTTTGGTTATTCTATTCCTGTAGCTTACTTTTTTTTTTTTTTTCTTATCATCTCTGCTTAGATTTCCAAGATCACAGGACACTATTTTCCTTTAGAATTTATACACTAAGTATTGCTTTAATGTTTTACAGATTTTTAGTAGGCAAGAGATAACACTATCCTTTATTTTTTTAAATCCACACAAATCTAACTCTAGGGATCCCCCCTGGCAAGACTATTTGCAAATTTAACCTTAATACTAGTTAAGACCCTCCATAAAGGGTTCAATGAAGGTCATACCTAGAACCAAGATATATAGTAGATCTTTAACAGCAATAGTCATTGGTTACACTGGTAACTTTAGAGACATCTCTTTTAGTCTGGAGGTTTGACAAGTACTTCATCATCCTTTGAACACAGGGACCCCATGAGCCTGGGACTTCTGTGGCTGAGATCTGATCTTTGTTACTCTACATATAGCCACATGGTCACTGCTACTCAAGGGATAACAAACCTGTTCTCTTACCTACCTTACAGATTCTCCTTGACTACACAAGCCTTCTTTCTGAAATCTCCTTCTCTTGAACTCTTACTCTTATCTTCTCCTGTCTCTGACTCCATCTATTAAGGTCAAAATTCCTCAGGCAAGAGCCTATAAAACCGACAGTCTGTCTGTGGTATAGGTGAAGAAGAAACAAATCTTCAAGGACAGAGGTGCTTATTAACCTTTTCAGAAGCCCCACTGTTTTTGTTCCTAGACATTTGTCATAAGTTTGATCACAAGACACAATGATATGCCTCAGAAAGCAAGCTCTGCTGTGAAGAACATGGAACAGGGAGGTATGAAGAAGAGTGCTTGAAATGGCCAGCTGGTTTGATAGGAGTTGCTCTCACATCTTCAAACCCAGGGCCAAAGGTCCAAGGTGGCTCATCCTCCTGCAGTGACCCCAAGACATGGCACACACCTCTGGACCACAAACAGAGACCCCACTTCTAAGTTTATATTTTTGTCTTAAAAGTAAACACAATGGAGAAAAATGTTTCAACTCTGCCCACTTTCAATAGATGACAATAGGGTCACTAACTCATCAATAAGTGACAGTGTAATAGACTTTTGGAGCATACTTTATTAGTATTTCTAGAATTTCTGTTCTAAAGTTGGACATAGGCATGAAATAAAAGCCAATTTTATTTATTTATTTTATTTTCCTCTCCTTTTAATTCTTTCCTTGTCTTCCTTTCCCTATTCCAAATTACTCAGTAGTAGTTTTGTAGTGTTCATGAGGGGAACGGAGCTTATTGTCTTCTACTCATCCATCTCTCGAAAGTCTCTTTATGACTATTTTACCTTCTAAATACAGGGCTGTCTTTCATTCAAGACGCTGAATGTTTAGAATAAGGAAATACTTTTCTGAACAAATTTAAGCAAACTTATTTACTTCTTTACTACTGTGAAAATGATGCTCAGCAAACTACTGGTATTCTTCCATCTCTTTTTATCAAATGGTAAATTTCTGGGATATGGATTTTAGCTACAGAGATATCGTGTGTTCTTAATTGCACACACTTGACTTTATTCTGCAGTGGAAATGATAATAAAAATTTGTAACCTTCCTCAACTTTTATTTATATGAAAACACCTTTTTCGTGTGAATATATGTGTGTGTGTGTGTGTGTGTGCTAAGTTGCTTCAGTCGTGTCCAGCTCTTTGCAACCCTATGAACTGTAGCCTGTCATGTTCCTCTATCCATGGCATTGTCCAGGCAAGAATACTGGAGTAGGGTTACTATTACCTCCTCCAGGGGATCTTCTTGACTCAGGGATCAAACCTGTATCTCCTATAGCTCCTTCATTGCAGGTGGATTCTTTACTGCTGAACCACCAGGGAAGCCCATATGAATATGCAGGAAATAAAAACCTTAAAGTTAAGTCAAGAAGACAAATTCTGGCCTAATAGCTTAAAGAACAATATTGTCCTCCATGGATATTTACATTTATAAGTAAACTTTTAAAATGCTCATAGACTTTATATATTTGTAAAAACACTGAAAGGATGAAAATGAACTATGAAGTCTAAATGTTTATGTGAAATCATGGAATGAAAAATCTAAAAGAAAATTTTTAGTANATATTTACATTTATATGAAAACTTTTAAAATGTTCATAGACTTTATATATTTGTAAAAACACTGAAAGGATGAAAATGAACTATGAAGTCTAAATGTTTATGTGAAATCATGGAATGAAAAATCTAAAAGAAAATTTTTAGTAATATTTTTTCTCAGATAATCTAGAGATTTTAATTAGTAAGTTATGAGTTGGCATGAAGAAAAAAAAGCAGTTTTCTGAATGCTTGGTCTTCTTGCAGAATCAATCTAGAGATTTCAGTTATTGTATTTTATATGTGTCAGTTATGGCAATTTTAGGCTCAAAGTTTTTGAGTTGTTCTTCAAAGTTGCTTGGTTGCTCCTAATTTCTAATCTGAAATTGAAGAAGATTTTCCCAATTAATCTCTGTCTAGAAGAAATATATTTATGAGATTGTCATAGTCTCTGAATTCCAATCTATTTCAATGGAAATTTGCCATTAGGCACAAGATAGTCTTTATTCTTCTTCATATGATCAAAATTCCTAAATCTACTCTCTGGATGTAGATATTAAAATTGTTTGGCTTTTCTGGAATTCTACCACACAAAGCAAGTGGTGCAAATGTTTTCAACTTCCACCTCTGTTAAAGTGAAAACAAATAATGTCAACAAAGTTTCGTATAGTCAAGCTATGGTTTTTGCAGTAATCATGAAGAAATGTGAGAGTTAAACCACAAAAAAAGCTGAGTGCCAAAGAATTGATGCTTTCGAATGGTGCTACTGGAGAAGACTCTTGAGAGTCTCTTGGATTGCAAGGAGAACAAACTAGTCAATCCTAAAGGGAATCAACCCTGAATATTTATTGAAAGGACAGATGCTGAAGCTGAAGCTCCAATACTTTGGCCACCTGATGAGACGAGGTGACTCACTGGAAAAGACCCTAAGCTGGGAAAGATTGAAGGCAAAAGTAGAAGCGGGCAGCAGAAGATGAGACAGACAGCATCACCAACTCAATGGGTATGAATTGAGCAAACTCCAGGAGACAGTGGAGGACCGAGGAGCCTGGCATGCTACAGTCCGTGAGATCACAGAGTCATACACAACTTAGCAACTGAACAACAATAACAAATAGTAATTTCTGTGTAGATAGAAAAATATGCCTCCCTCATAGAATCTTCAAAAGTAAACAACTCTTTCTCATAATTCTTGTGGTGAATCTGATGGTGTCTTAATGCACTGGGCAGGACTAGGGCATAGAAACATTTTTTGACATGATTCTCTTTAACTAGTGCAATTTTATCCCTGGCACAAGTACTAAATGATAAAAGAGCTAGTTCCTTTGCCTCTCCAAGATGTGATGCAGTTTTCATAACTGTACAACCTCATCTCTGTTTGAAATTTAAGATTTTGTACATGTGATTAGACAGCTAGTTATAAAATGAAAAATGTTGTTTTAAGTCAAACTTATTGATAACAGTATTGTGAAATTTGCATATCTATCTTCTGAGTTATAATACCATATTGGCAATAGATACATATTTTTTTCTGCCTTTACATTTTGTGATGTCACCTGTAGTCATCTGCTTGATAGAATTCTAAAACGATTTATTATTCTGGTTTCTAGCGCTGTCCAGATGTTTAGCTATAGGGCAGTGTTACTGCCCAGATTAGCACAGCTGGTTAGAAGCACTGTGCTAAATATGTAGAGCATCTGTGGTTTGTCTTGGGAGGTTGAATTTCAATTAATTGAATGTGCAGCTAACTTAAAAGATCTTGCTTTTCAGTTAAACCGACGATGGTGCAGAACTATTTTTAAAAGACAAGAATAAATAGTACAACAGAAAACTTAAAAAATAAATGCCGCAGACTACATAAATAGACTGAAAATAAATATTTAAATAAAACTTTACTGTTTTATATGGAAAGTCCGAGTCTATTTTCAATATTGATAGAAGAAAACAGGACATATTTCTAAGATTACCTGAAAACTAAACTTTAATTTCATTAAGAATTTAGTTTAAGAGGCCACCATTTCTTCCTGTGTTTTCTCTGCTTTGGTGTTTACTTTCATACAAGAATAAAAAAAAGTTAAGTCAAAAGTAATCATTCCAACAACATTATACTGAGCTAAAATTAATCAGACAGCAGCTACAACTTATACCACTTATGATTACAGTTGTGATTTTTAGATGAATTTCCTGGCTTAATATTCTGCTAGGAGGTCTTTTGTCATTATTTAGACATTCGGAAAATGGATTTTATGAAAAAATATTCTAACAGTGAATTCTTACAAAACCTTCCCGTGAACATCTGCAACAAATTAAATAAGCTTGTAAATATAATAAATAACCTAACTTGAAAAGTACTAGGGAGTAAACAAAACTTGATTTTATTTTCTTTGGCTAGCTACAAATAATTTTATTTGTAATGGTTTTTGTAGTCTCTGTAGTATACCTGCCTGATATAAGGGACCATGAGGCTGATTAGCTTAAAAAAAAAAAAAAAAAGGTAGAGCTAAACTGCAAGCCCAGATTCCACACATAACATGAGTTTGGAATTATGCAATTTTCAAGCATCTAAATGTGTGAGGCTTCACTGGTTCTTTCTTTGGGCTGTGCTATGGATTGAATGTGTCCCCTCCAAAGTTATATGTTGAAGCATGTGTCTGTGTTAAAGACAGGACTTTATGTAGATAACCAAGTCTTAATGCAGTCATAAGGATGGAGTTCTGATCTGCAGGAACTGGCATCTTTACAAAAGAGGAAGAGACACTACAGATTGCTCTCTCTCCGCCATGTGAGGACACAGTCAGAAGGCAGCTATCTGCGAGCCAGAAAGTAATTCTCACAAGAACCAGACATGCTGGCATCCTGATCTCAGAATTCCAGCCTCCAGACTGTGAGAAAATACATTGCTGTTGTTTGAGTCACCTAACCTATGGGGTTTTGTTACGACAGTTCAGGCAGACTACAGCAGGCTAACTCATCCAGTGATGACATCTGTTTTAAAAGAAGTACTTCATTACTGAACCAGGTTATAAAGCTTTTTCATAGTTCAAATACTGCGAAGCGGTTTGCACAGTTGACTTCAGCTTGCTTTGTAGGTATCCATACAGATATTTAGAAATTGCAATTAACAGGTGAGTAAACTAATTGTCATAAGGTTTATTTTTCAAGAAAGTGAACCTTACACCTTGGTTATTACAAAGTCATTCCCTGGGATGACACATACCGTAAGGGCAGGAGATAGTCCCTCAAGGGAATTTTAAAGACCATCACCTGTTTAAAAGACCCGTGGGACCTTTCCAGTTTCCCTGATATTGGTAACAATATCTGGCTTTTAAAAACAGGAGAAATTAAACTTGGTAGCATTTTGCTATTTGAATGACCTACTCTGTGGAATTACAGCAGCAAACTAATCCTTTAGGAGCGATGGCTCTATCAATCTTTGGATTTTTCTAATGTGGAAGCTACTCAATTGCATCTCAGAAATCAGGGAGGTAATTACTCATGCAGACAGCACAAAATGAAAGAAAAAAAATGCAAGTTCTGCTGAGTATCCCTTTTAGAACAAGCCGTGGAACAAGGAAAACAGCCTCTATAATCAGTCAAATTCTTCCACTAATTTTTCAGGTGTTGAAGGCTGTAGTGAGAATACATGCTATGAAAGTTAACAAAGCGAAGTGGCTTTAAGAGTGGATTTTATAACAGAAAAAAAGGAAGAGGCATTTCTTATTTTTAAGGAAGAATTCTACTGGGAGTGAAGTTCAGATTCTTCCAACTTTATTGCTTTAAGTAAACGTTCTAGGACTTAAATTTGATGGTGTCTTACGGGTCATTTACCAAAAGTCTCATCACTCTATAAATTATAAATATTATACAAAAATGTTAATCAGTGAAGTGAGTTAATTCAAGTGTTTGCCTGGGACAAGTTGGGCTTTTCAAAAAAAACTATGAAAATGAATAAACTGTAGGAAAGAATTTGAGAACTTCTGAATTGGTACATCCTAGATTACTTCATATTTTTTCATATTACAAAGTTCTAAACAATTTTAGATTTTTCTAGCTGAAAATNAGATATCGAGGGCCTGCTGAACACAATTCCTAGAGACTATGTCACTTAAAGTGACACACTTGTAAAACATTCCCTAAGTGGTTTATTGTTAACTTCTGATGACGGGATAACCCCTATGGACAAATTGTATCAGTAAGGGCAAATATCCTCACTAACCTAAAGCATAACTGGAGAGGTACTCATCAAAGCTTATCTCTTAGATGAGGGCATTGCAGCCAAAAAGAAACTGGCAAGAATGCCCTTGTAATAGTTTAGTAGTTGAGTTGTCAATTTGGAAAACTTGGAAGACGTGAGGGAAAGGAAATTTTAATAGTGAGGTCATGTGATGTATCGTCACTCATAAGATATTATTGGAGAGAGATGTCTGGTATTAGTCCTTCAATGGAGCCAGGAAGCCAAAGAGTACAAATACTCAATCAGTATTGAGTAAATGAATCAAAAATAAATGTGAGAGAAGAGGGGAGGTTATTCATTCTTTTTTGTTGAGCACCTACTATTTTAAAGGCTTTGTATCAGATTCTGTAGGTACATTCTCATGTCTATNCTTCAATGGAGCCAGGAAGCCAAAGAGTACAAATACTCAATCAGTATTGAGTAAATGAATCAAAAATAAATGTGAGAGAAGAGGGGAGGTTATTCATTCTTTTTTGTTGAGCACCTACTATTTTAAAGGCTTTGTATCAGATTCTGTAGGTACATTCTCATGTCTACCAGATTTCATTAGCCAAAATTATGATAGGGCCACACCTGACTTTAAATGAGGCTGGGAAAGGCTGTTGAACCATGTGAACAGAAGGACAAAGAAAATTATTTGGTGGACACATAGGCTACTCTTGCCAGAATTTATATTTTTATCTTATCAATCAAATTCTTCTTTTTAAACATATACCACCATACCCTTCCCACTTCCCTGGTGGTGTGGGAGGTTCTTTAAGTCTTAAGTCCTAACTTTGCTGTATATATATCTATATATGTATATGATATATCTATATATATGTATATGATATATATATGTGTATCATATGTATATATCTCTCTATATATGTATATCTACTATTAGAATTTCCTTTTGCCTATATGCATACATACATAAATACACAGATACACACTATATCTATATTAATATATAGCATATATGTGTATATATATTATTTTAAAATAAGAACTGATTTTNGATATGTATATCTCTCTATATATATGTATATCTACTATTAGAATTTCCTTTTGCCTATATGCATACATACATAAATACACAGATACACACTACATCTATATTAATATATAGCATATATGTGTATATATATTATTTTAAAATAAGAACTGATTTTACATAAAGAGTCAATGTCATGATAGATACACTTTCTTTTCACCTCTCTTTGAAAGAAAGTACTTATTTTAAAGTCTAATCTTTCATTGAGGATTTTTCTTTTTCAAGGATTTCGGCTTTCTTTGGTGTCTCAATTACAACTCTTCAGCTCACGTCTTCAGGACTTTAAAATTTGTCCCTTGATGTCCATTAAATCCCAATTCCTTGGTTACCAAGGTTCACAACCACACACTCTCTGTCAATTTACACCCACAACCAGAACAGCTAAATCTTGCATTCACTTCTATTTTAGGTTTTTAATTTTTCTCCAGGGTCTGCCCTTGGAGATAGCTCATTGCCTCATGAGGTCAGCTATGCACACAAAAGGCCTTATGTTATATTTTCTATATTTCTAAATAAGTTTTTCACAGTAGGGGGTTTTGTGATAGCTAGTCAGTCATATTACTGGATGGAGAAGGAAATGGCAACCCAATCCAGTATCCTTGCCTGAAGAATTTCATGGACAAAGGAGCCCTGGCAGGCCACAGTCCATGGGGTCTCAAAGAATCAGACATGACTGAGTGGCTATCACTGATATTGGAAATGCAAGTCCTGGGACTGAACTTTGGAGCTGGACTATGCTATACAATTCAGGTTGCATAGATCTTGTAGCCATAATGAAAGAAGGGAGGATTGTAGCAAAGAAGAACTGGTCAATTTTATAAAAGTTGCAATCTACCGTGTAGGTTTTGCATTTCCCATTCAATTTTAGTCTCAAGACTTAGAACATACTTTTAATATAATCTACTTAATTACTTCAACACTGTTTTCTTATATGTAAACTACCAGGAAGCCTCATATGTGAATAAACTGAGGACAAAAAAAGTCACAGACTTTTTCAAAGATACAGTGCTACCTTACAGGTTTCTTGACAATATCATATGCCTTCTTATTTATTACCTTCTATTCATAGAAACTTTGAGGAACTTAATTTAGGCTTAGCTTGACTAAAATTGCTGTGATATGTTTAAAGTGATCTAAAATAATTTTTTCTATAAAAAGAAAGCAAAATACAAGAATATCCTCAAGACTAAGAAATGCATTATGATGTTAGCTATAGCAAAATGTAATATAGTATAAATTATCACATTCACAATGAACAGGGCAAGAAAAGTAAATTTCAAGGGAGTAAGATTTTTTAAATAGGACAAAATTCAAAGGACATTCACACAGAAATCTAATTTAATAATGATAATTGGTTCTGTTTAATTTCACTTTTATCATAGCCAAGGTTTTTAATTTTTTTCCCCCAACAATGTAGTCAAGTTTCTCATTCTTTCCCTAGAGCGTTTACCAATGTCCAGAACTGTTGGATGGAAGCTTGGCTATAGGTTAGTGTTGCAAGATTCAGAAAACAACAAGAAAATAGGACATCCAATTAAAGTTGAATTTCAGGTAAACAACAAATAAGCTTTAGTATAGCNAAACTACCGGGAAGCCTCATATGTGAATAAACTGAGGACAAAAAAAGTCACAGACTTTTTCAAAGATACAGTGCTACCTTACAGGTTTCTTGACAATATCATATGCCTTCTTATTTATTACCTTCTATTCATAGAAACTTTGAGGAACTTAATTTAGGCTTAGCTTGACTAAAATTGCTGTGATATGTTTAAAGTGATCTAAAATAATTTTTTCTATAAAAAGAAAGCAAAATACAAGAATATCCTCAAGACTAAGAAATGCATTATGATGTTAGCTATAGCAAAATGTAATATAGTATAAATTATCACATTCACAATGAACAGGGCAAGAAAAGTAAATTTCAAGGGAGTAAGATTTTTTAAATAGGACAAAATTCAAAGGACATTCACACAGAAATCTAATTTAATAATAATAATTGGTTCTGTTTAATTTCACTTTTATCATAGCCAAGGTTTTTAATTTTTTTCCCCCAACAATGTAGTCAAGTTTCTCATTCTTTCCCTAGAGCGTTTACCAATGTCCAGAACTGTTGGATGGAAGCTTGGCTATAGGTTAGTGTTGCAAGATTCAGAAAACAACAAGAAAATAGGACATCCAATTAAAGTTGAATTTCAGGTAAACAACAAATAAGTTTTAGTATAGCTGTATTTCATTAAGGCACAAATAGTACATGGGACATACACTAAATATTTAGTATTTGTTTATTTGAAATTCAAATGTGACTGGTGCATCTGCATGTTAAAACACTTCAGTCATGTCTGACTATTTAAGACCCTATGGACCATAGCCTGCCAGTGTCCTCTATCCAAGGGATTCTACAGGCAAGAATACTGGCATGGGTTGCCATGCCCTCCTCCAAGGGATCTTCCTGACCCCAGGATTGAACTCGCATCTCTTACATCTCCTATATTGGCAGGCTAGTTCTTTACTACAAGCACCACCTGGAATGTGTAACCGGTAACCTGTATTTTATCAGACAACCCAAATATGGGTAATATGCCAGAGGGGCAAGCGCCCCCACAGCAATGATAGCTGAGTGCTAAATCCATAATTTTCTGATTTTCTTGGAAAAAGATTCTTTGAGTTTTCATTTCATGGACTCTCCTCTTTTACTTTCCTTGCTTTTTTCTGTTTACTTACTTGCTCCTCTTTATAGTACTGAGGAAGTAGAATATATTAAGTGCTTCAGCTCAGTTGGTAAAGAATCTGCCTGCAATGCAGGAGACTCTGATTCAGTTCCTGGGTTGGGAAGATCTGTTGGAGAAGGGACAGGCCACCCACTCCAGTATTCTTGGGCTTCCCTTGTGGCTCAGCTTGTAGAAGAATATGCCAGCAATGCAGGAGACCGGGTTCAATTCCTGGGTTGGTAAGACTCCCTGGAGAATATATTTAAAAAAAAACAAAAAACAACTCCTATAGATTAACATTTCAACTGGAAGCCCTGATAATTTGTGTTTATTTTATATATATATGTATATATACACACACACACACACACACACACACACACACACATCAATTCACACATATCACATATCAATATACACATATCACAATTCAGTGTTGTTTTATTCTTTAGGGAGTAGAATTTCAATTTTATTCTCCATTCTTCCAACACAATTATATTTAGAGAATCAGATATTTTCTTGTCTATTTGATTGCTCAGTTCACCCTAATCGTTAATAAATAAGTGGAATTCTCATACTGATTCAGTAATATATCTCCAGTTACCTTTTGCTACCATGAAAAGTTTTTATATATGACCATACCCTCATCTGCCCTTTAGCCAACATTCAATCCATTACATGTACATTTATGTCCATTCTGTTTTCCTCTTTTTGCAGACCTCAATCTTTCTGCCAAGACCTTGATCTCTGATGTGGAACTTTGTCAAATACTTTCTGAAAATGTAAGAGCACACTCTTCACTGCAAGAGGACAAAGCCAGTGTCTTCTCTTAAAGGCAGGAGGGTTCTGAATGTATAAACATTGGCATTTCCTGTTAGGCCTCTGTCAGACCCAAGCTGTTCCAGATATGAAATTTTGATTAGAAATTTCAAGAGGTATTGTATGGAAGGGCATCATTGGTCTGTTGTCTGGTGATTTCATAGTTTACAATAAGACTTCTCAAACCATTTGTCAGTGGTTGAGGAAGAAGACAGAACAGTCAGTGCTAAGCATTGCCCCAGAATGGACAATGGGAGTTAAGAAATGTTTTTCCCTTCTTTTTTTTCCTAGCTAAAACTATCTGTGGTAAAGGTCTTAGGAATAGATCAATTTGACTGCTTTATCCTAAGAGAGGCTTGGTGAACTGTGAATGAATATTCAGTCTTTTTAGAGAGACACTGATTAGATTTTAGTAGTTGGCACAGGTTTTATGAGGAAACATATGTTTCCTATTCCAATTTGCTTTGGGATGAATGCAATTTTTTAGAACAAAGTGCCACATATGTATCTGTGTCTCTGTACCTCTATATCTGCTGACAAGAGTTCTCTTTTAAGAGCCAAATAAAGCTCAAAAGACATAAATTATCAAGATTTTTAATCAGCTAAGATTATAACACTAAGATTATGAAACTAAGCCATGCCCTGTGGGGCCGCCCAGATGGGCAGGTCATGGTGGAGAGGTCTGACAGAATGTGGTTCANCTATGGACAAATTGTATCAGTAAGGGCAAATATCCTCACTAACCTAAAGCATAACTGGAGAGGTACTCATCAAAGCTTATCTCTTAGATGAGGGCATTGCAGCCAAAAAGAAACTGGCAAGAATGCCCTTGTAATAGTTTAGTAGTTGAGTTGTCAATTTGGAAAACTTGGAAGACGTGAGGGAAAGGAAATTTTAATAGTGAGGTCATGTGATGTATCGTCACTCATAAGATATTATTGGAGAGAGATGTCTGGTATTAGTCCTTCAATGGAGCCAGGAAGCCAAAGAGTACAAATACTCAATCAGTATTGAGTAAATGAATCAAAAATAAATGTGAGAGAAGAGGGGAGGTTATTCATTCTTTTTTGTTGAGCACCTACTATTTTAAAGGCTTTGTATCAGATTCTGTAGGTACATTCTCATGTCTATCAGATTTCATTAGCCAAAATTATGATAGGGCCACACCTGACTTTAAATGAGGCTGGGAAAGGCTGTTGAACCATGTGAACAGAAGGACAAAGAAAATTATTTGGTGGACACATAGGCTACTCTTGCCAGAATTTATATTTTTATCTTATCAATCAAATTCTTCTTTTTAAACATATACCACCATACCCTTCCCACTTCCCTGGTGGTGTGGGAGGTTCTTTAAGTCTTAAGTCTTAACTTTGCTGTATATATATCTATATATGTATATGATATATCTATATATATGTATATGATATATATATGTGTATGATATGTATATCTCTCTATATATATGTATATCTACTATTAGAATTTCCTTTTGCCTATATGCATACATACATAAATACACAGATACACACTACATCTATATTAATATATAGCATATATGTGTATATATATTATTTTAAAATAAGAACTGATTTTACATAAAGAGTCAATGTCATGATAGATACACTTTCTTTTCACCTCTCTTTGAAAGAAAGTACTTATTTTAAAGTCTAATCTTTCATTGAGGATTTTTCTTTTTCAAGGATTTCGGCTTTCTTTGGTGTCTCAATTACAACTCTTCAGCTCACGTCTTCAGGATTTTAAAATTTGTCCCTTGATGTCCATTAAATCCCAATTCCTTGGTTACCAAGGTTCACAACCACACACTCTCTGTCAATTTACACCCACAACCAGAACAGCTAAATCTTGCATTCCCTTCTATTTTAGGTTTTTAATTTTTCTCCAGGGTCTGCCCTTGGAGATAGCTCATTGCCTCATGAGGTCAGCTATGCACACAAAAGGCCTTATGTTATATTTTCTATATTTCTAAATAAGTTTTTCACAGTAGGGGGTTTTGTGATAGCTAGTCAGTCATATTACTGGATGGAGAAGGAAATGGCAACCCAATCCAGTATCCTTGCCTGGAGAATTTCATGGACAAAGGAGCCCTGGCAGGCCACAGTCCATGGGGTCTCAAAGAATCAGACATGACTGAGTGGCTATCACTGATATTATTGGAAATGCAAGTCCTGGGACTGAACTTTGGAGCTGGACTATGCTATACAATTCAGGTTGCATAGATCTTGTAGCCATAATGAAAGAAGGGAGGATTGTAGCAAAGAAGAACTGGTCAATTTTATAAAAATTGCAATCTACCGTGTAGGTTTTGCATTTCCCATTCAATTTTAGTCTCAAGACTTAGAACATACTTTTAATATAATCTACTTAATTACTTCAACACTGTTTTCTTATATGTAAACTACCGGGAAGCCTCATATGTGAATAAACTGAGGACAAAAAAAGTCACAGACTTTTTCAAAGATACAGTGCTACCTTACAGGTTTCTTGACAATATCATATGCCTTCTTATTTATTACCTTCTATTCATAGAAACTTTGAGGAACTTAATTTAGGCTTAGCTTGACTAAAATTGCTGTGATATGTTTAAAGTGATCTAAAATAATTTTTTCTATAAAAAGAAAGCAAAATACAAGAATATCCTCAAGACTAAGAAATGCATTATGATGTTAGCTATAGCAAAATGTAATATAGTATAAATTATCACATTCACAATGAACAGGGCAAGAAAAGTAAATTTCAAGGGAGTAAGATTTTTTAAATAGGACAAAATTCAAAGGACATTCACACAGAAATCTAATTTAATAATAATAATTGGTTCTGTTTAATTTCACTTTTATCATAGCCAAGGTTTTTAATTTTTTTCCCCCAACAATGTAGTCAAGTTTCTCATTCTTTCCCTAGAGCGTTTACCAATGTCCAGAACTGTTGGATGGAAGCTTGGCTATAGGTTAGTGTTGCAAGATTCAGAAAACAACAAGAAAATAGGACATCCAATTAAAGTTGAATTTCAGGTAAACAACAAATAAGTTTTAGTATAGCTGTATTTCATTAAGGCACAAATAGTACATGGGACATACACTAAATATTTAGTATTTGTTTATTTGAAATTCAAATGTGACTGGTGCATCTGCATGTTAAAACACTTCAGTCATGTCTGACTATTTAAGACCCTATGGACCATAGCCTGCCAGTGTCCTCTATCCAAGGGATTCTACAGGCAAGAATACTGGCATGGGTTGCCATGCCCTCCTCCAAGGGATCTTCCTGACCCCAGGATTGAACTCGCATCTCTTACATCTCCTATATTGGCAGGCTAGTTCTTTACTACAAGCACCACCTGGAATGTGTAACCGGTAACCTGTATTTTATCAGACAACCCAAATATGGGTAATATGCCAGAGGGGCAAGCGCCCCCACAGCAATGATAGCTGAGTGCTAAATCCATAATTTTCTGATTTTCTTGGAAAAAGATTCTTTGAGTTTTCATTTCATGGACTCTCCTCTTTTACTTTCCTTGCTTTTTTCTGTTTACTTACTTGCTCCTCTTTATAGTACTGAGGAAGTAGAATATATTAAGTGCTTCAGCTCAGTTGGTAAAGAATCTGCCTGCAATGCAGGAGACTCTGATTCAGTTCCTGGGTTGGGAAGATCTGTTGGAGAAGGGACAGGCCACCCACTCCAGTATTCTTGGGCTTCCCTTGTGGCTCAGCTTGTAGAAGAATATGCCAGCAATGCAGGAGACCGGGTTCAATTCCTGGGTTGGTAAGACTCCCTGGAGAATATATTTAAAAAAAAACAAAAAACAACTCCTATAGATTAACATTTCAACTGGAAGCCCTGATAATTTGTGTTTATTTTATATATATATGTATATATACACACACACACACACACACACACACACACACACATCAATTCACACATATCACATATCAATATACACATATCACAATTCAGTGTTGTTTTATTCTTTAGGGAGTAGAATTTCAATTTTATTCTCCATTCTTCCAACACAATTATATTTAGAGAATCAGATATTTTCTTGTCTATTTGATTGCTCAGTTCACCCTAATCGTTAATAAATAAGTGGAATTCTCATACTGATTCAGTAATATATCTCCAGTTACCTTTTGCTACCATGAAAAGTTTTTATATATGACCATACCCTCATCTGCCCTTTAGCCAACATTCAATCCATTACATGTACATTTATGTCCATTCTGTTTTCCTCTTTTTGCAGACCTCAATCTTTCTGCCAAGACCTTGATCTCTGATGTGGAACTTTGTCAAATACTTTCTGAAAATGTAAGAGCACACTCTTCACTGCAAGAGGACAAAGCCAGTGTCTTCTCTTAAAGGCAGGAGGGTTCTGAATGTATAAACATTGGCATTTCCTGTTAGGCCTCTGTCAGACCCAAGCTGTTCCAGATATGAAATTTTGATTAGAAATTTCAAGAGGTATTGTATGGAAGGGCATCATTGGTCTGTTGTCTGGTGATTTCATAGTTTACAATAAGACTTCTCAAACCATTTGTCAGTGGTTGAGGAAGAAGACAGAACAGTCAGTGCTAAGCATTGCCCCAGAATGGACAATGGGAGTTAAGAAATGTTTTTCCCTTCTTTTTTTTCCTAGCTAAAACTATCTGTGGTAAAGGTCTTAGGAATAGATCAATTTGACTGCTTTATCCTAAGAGAGGCTTGGTGAACTGTGAATGAATATTCAGTCTTTTTAGAGAGACACTGATTAGATTTTAGTAGTTGGCACAGGTTTTATGAGGAAACATATGTTTCCTATTCCAATTTGCTTTGGGATGAATGCAATTCTTTAGAACAAAGTGCCACATATGTATCTGTGTCTCTGTACCTCTATATCTGCTGACAAGAGTTCTCTTTTAAGAGCCAAATAAAGCTCAAAAGACATAAATTATCAAGATTTTTAATCAGCTAAGATTATAACACTAAGATTATGAAACTAAGCCATGCCCTGTGGGGCCGCCCAGATGGGCAGGTCATGGTGGAGAGGTCTGACAGAATGTGGTTCACTGGAGAAGGGAATGGCAAACCACGTCAGTATTCTTGCCTTGAGAACTCCATGAACAGTATGAAAAGGCAAAATGATAGGATACTGAAAGAGGAACTCCCCAGGTCAGTAGGTATCCAATATGCTACTGGGGATCAGTGGAGAAATAGCCCCAGAAAAAAGGAAGGGATGGAGCCAAAGCAAAACAATACCCAATTGTGGATGTGACTGGTGATAGAAGAGAGGTCCGATGCTGTAAAGATCAATATTGCATAAGACCTGGAATATTAGGTCTATGAATCAAGGCAAATTGAAAGTGGTCAAACGAGATGGCAAGAGTGATTGTCGACATTCTAGGAATCAGAGAACTAAAATGGACTGGAAAGGGTGAATTTAACTCAGAGGACCATTATATCTACTACTGTGGGCAGAAATCCCTGAAAAGAAATGGAGTAGCCATCATGGTCAACAAAAGAGTCTAAAATGCAGTACTTGGATGCAGTCTCAAAAATGAAAGAATGATCTCTGTTCACTTTCAAGGCAAAACATTCAATACCACAGTAATCCAAGTCTACAGTGGCAACCTACTTCAATACTCTTGCCTGGAAAATCCATGGACAAAGGAGCCTGGTAGACTGCAGTCCATGGGGTCACTAAAAGTGGGGCATGACTGAGCAACTTCACTTTTATGTTTCACTTTCATGCATTGGAGAAGAAAGTGGCAACCCACTCCAGTGTTCTTGCCTGGAGAATCCCAGGGACAGAGGAGCCTGGTGGGCTGCCTCTATGGGGATGCACAGAGTTGGACTCGATTGAAGCAAATTAGCAGCAGCAGCAACAGCAGCAGCAGCAGCAGCAGCGTGCCCCAACTAGTAATGCTGAAGAAGCTGAAGTTGAATGGTTCTGTGAAGACCTACAGGACCTTTTAGAACTAACACCCCCCAAAGTTGTCATTTTCATTATAGGGGACTGGAATACAAAAGTAGGCTGTCAAGAAACACTTTGAGTAACAGGCAAATTTGGCCTTGGAACATGGATTGAAGCAGGGCAAAGGCTAATAGAGTTTTGCCAAGATAATGCACTGGTCATAGAAAACACTCTCTTCCAACAACACAAGAGAAGACTCTACACATGGACATCACCATATGGTCAACACCGAAATCAGATAGATTATATTCTTTCTAGCCAAAGATGCAGAAGCTCTATACAGTCAACAAAAAACAAGACCAGGAGCTGACTGTGGCTCAGATCATGAGCTCCTTATTGCCAAATTCAGACTTAAATTTAAGACAGTAGGGAAAACCACTAGACCATTCAGGTATGACCTAAATCAAATCCCTTATGAATTATACAGTGGAAGTGAGAAATAGATTTAAGGGACTAGATCTGATAAACAGAATACCTGATGAACAATGGACAGAGGTTCGTGACATTGTACAGGAGACGAGGATCAAGAAAATCCCCATGAAAAAGAAATGCAAAAAAGCAAAATGGCTGTCTGGGTAAGCCTTACAAATAGCTGTGAAAAGAAGAGAAGTGAAAAGCAAAGGAGAAAAGGAAAGATAAAAGCATCTGAATGCAGAGTNTTGAAAGTCAGGAAAAGAGCCCTCATCTGAAATCAAATAGTGAGGAAAACTAATACTGGATTTCTAGCCTCCAGAATTGTGAGAAAATAAATTTCTGTTGTTTAAATCATGTAGCCTGTGATATTTTATTAATATAGCCCAAGCTAAGATATTATGAAGTAAGATACAGAAATGAGGTGTACAGGGAAATAGTGCAGACAGATTTAAGAAACAAATAGTGAACTGTAAAATATTACTCTCTCCCTAAACCAGCTCACTGGAAAAGACTGATGCTGGGAGGGATTGGGGACAGGGGGAGAAGGGGATGACAGAGGATGAGATGGCTGGGATGGCATCACTGACTCAATGGATGTGAGTTGGAGTGAACTCCTGGAGTTGGTGATGGACAGGGAGGCTTGGCGTGCTGCAATTCATGGGGTCATAAAGAGTCGGACCCAACTGAGCAACTGAACTGAACTGAACTGAACTGAAACCAGCTAAGTAGCCTAAAATTTCTTGATATATTTGATAATTATTTTGGTTTAAGATTTCTGGTTTTTTTTTTTTTTGACAATGTTATCTGAAAGTTAGAACACAGTAAAAATTGATCATTGCTCTTTAATCCTTTAGCTGAATTAGCTTCTCAGATTAACTGTGCTTGAGTGGGAATGAAAACAGTTGATGTAGAGTTGGCCAGGAAGATGTGATAGCACAGGCATTAGGTATAGTGCCTAATGCCACCTATGGGACAATAACAGGGTCACTCATAAAGTTTGAGGAGACCTTGCAAAACAGGGAGTCCTCATTTTACTGAGAGGAAAGATTAACCCCAAAGTTGTAAAGGTTTTTGTCCATGATCTCACGAACAGTAAAAGGAATTGCACTGAAACTCAAATTTTTTTACTCGTAAAGCTTTCTACTTACTAATGACTTCCAAGTCATACTTTAGTTGAGTATTTCTGGAAGCACATAGTTACAAAGTATTATTATGCAGGTGAAGAAGCAATAGTTAGAACTGGACATGGAACAACAGACTGGTTCCAAATAGGAAAAGGAGTACGTCAAGGCTGTATATTGTCACCCTGCTTATTTAACTTATATGTAGAGTACATCATAAGAAATGCTGGGCTGGAAGAAGCACAAGTTAAAATCAAGATTGCTGAGAAAATATCAATAATCTCAGATATGTAGATGACACCACCCTTATGGCAGAAAGTGAAAAGGAACTAAAAAGCCTCTTGATGAAAGTGAAAG
>SJYW01004678.1:429945-444765 GCA_006410735.1 Raphicerus campestris | reverse complement strand
TAGATTTTTTTTTTCTTGACATTTTGTTTGGTGTTGAAATCATATTAGAAACTATGACCAGAATTATATGCATCTAAGAAGACACAGTGATTCTCAATATTCACATTCCCACTTACTCATCACTTTCTTTACTTATCTTTACTTACTTTTAAGATAAGTAAAGTTTACTTATCTTTACTTTTAAATTCTTGAAATGAAGGAAAATAAGTTGTAGATATTTGCAGTTTCCAAAAATAAGTTTAGTATGCTCAAATAAAAGATGTCCAGTAGTCAGGAGAGAGAGATTTGTCTTCTAAAGGAATAGAGGACCTAAACTGGTATGTTACAAAAATAAGATATGCTTAAGAAAGTATAGAAAATGAAGAACATAAAAAGTGCCTGAATTTTCTTTTATGCAGATAAATTTAGATAATTTTTGGATAATGCAATTATTATATTTTTAAAATATAGTCCTTATCATGTGAATGTTAGTTGTTATAGCTACTTATATCTTTTACATTCAAGAAACTAAAGACTAAAATAGAGAATTGTTGAAGTTAACTGCCGGAAGTTGAAAGAAAATCAAATACACCTTCGTGTCTCTCAAACCTGCCTGTACCATGCTCAGCTCTCCATGGTAATATTAATTAAAAGTACATGCAAATAATGTTTCATGAGGGAAAAAAATGACTAAAATACACAATGCAAGTGGGAAAGAACTAAAGCTAGAAAGTGTTAAAATGCCAAATGTGATTTTCTTGGTTTAATCATCTCAGATTTCAGATTAAGAACTGAGATTTATTTAAGTCTCTTTTGTTGAGGCATAAGGATGGAGTTCTTGTCAGAAAATTGTTCACTTTTCTTGGCTGTAGTAACATTATAAATGCCATACAAATACTGTTTTTCTTCATAGCCTGCCAAAAAAAGTGGTAATAAAGAGTTAACTAAATATATCTACATCTCAAAACCATTTTAATTTTAATTTTAGAAAAAGATTGTAGTTAATTCACTTTTAAAGGCTGCAAACTTTCTTAATTGTAAGAAGTAAAAATGGAATTTATATATGAAAAACTGTATGGTTTGCTAAGAAAAAGAGAGAAAGAGACAGAAAGAATGTACCCACTCAGAAATGATTGGCAATCACTCTCAAATCTAAGAGATGAGGGTGATTAAGAATGAAGATGAGTGCTAGTTTAATTTTATGCTCTCTAGTTTCCATAATCTCAGAGGATGTAAAGTGAAAAGAGACTGACCATATATTACTCTCTGTTGTTTAATTTTCTGGTCTGAATTTCAGTGCTGTCTTATATGCTGTAACAAGATACAAGATGCTCCCCCTTGCAATACTAGTGCTTTAATTCTAAGGGGATACAATTCTTGGAACTGGAATTATTAAAAAAATTTATGAAACATTTTCCAAAGTGGTCTTTTCTCCAAAATGGCTGTAGTTTTAAAGGATTACAGATTAGGTACTCTTTTTCCTAGTTGGAGATGACAAAGAAAAGTGAAAAGGGATGCAGAAACAAGCAAAATACAAGTATTAAAAAAAATTAACTTTATTGGCATATGATTTACATGAAATAAACTTCACAATGTTTAATTGTACAATTCAATGAGTTTTAAAAACGTTTACGGTTGGATAATCCATACCACAGTCATGACACTGGAGTTTCTCATCACCTCAATAGGTTTCATTTCCATGTGCTTCCTTGTTGCCAGCCTGCCACCAACTTCTGGCAACAACTGGTCTGTTTTCTATCTTTCCCTTTTTTAGAATTTTATATAAATAGAATCATAGAGTATGCAGTCTTTTCTTTTTTTTTCATTTAGTATACAAATTTGAAATTCATCTATATTGTCATGTATATTAGTAGCTTTTTTTCTTTTTGTTGTTGAGTTCCCTGGTGGCTCAGATGGTAAAGCGTCTGTCTTCAGTGAGGGAGACCAGGGTTTGATCCCTGGTTTGGGAAGATCCCCTGGAGAAGGAAATGGCAATCCACTCTGATATTATTGCCTGGAAAATTCCATGGACAGAGGAGCTTGGTAGGCTAAAGTCTATGGGGTCGCAGAGTCGGACACGACTGAGTGACTTCACATACACACACTCACACACATCCTATGGTATGGATTTATTTACCAATTGATAAACATTGAGTTTTTTTTTTCTATCAGTGATAAAGACTTTATGAACATTTGCATCCATGTCTTTGTAACAATATATAGGAATGGGGTTTCTCTGTCATATAGTAAATTTATATTTAACTTCATAATAAACTGCAAAATTGTTTCTTAAAATGGTAAGAAACCATTTTGCCTTTCTTCAAGCAATGTATTAGAGTTCTAATTTCTCCATATTCTCAACAAGACTTGATATCTGTTCAAATCTTTTGCTCACTTTCGTTTGTTTTTAAAATGAGATTGTTTGTCTTTCTGTCAGTGAATTTTAAGGCTTCACATATTCTTGATTTAAGTTTTCCTTTTTTTAATAGCGAATAAAAGTTTTTCATATTGGACAAAGTCCAAGGCATCAATTTTCTTCTTTTATGGATCCAAGTTTTGGAATACTATCTAAGAAACATTAACTGTCTTAATGTCACAAGGATTTTCTCCTCTGTTTCCTTTTGTTAGTTTTACAGATTTAGTTTTTACATTTGTAGCTCTATGATCCACTTCAGGTTAATTTCTGCAAATGGTGTGTGGTAAGGGTAACATTTTGATTATTTATTTTTACATAGAAATATCCAACTATTCCAGAACATTTTTCAAAAGACTATTTTTTCCCCTTGAATTATCTTGGCATGTTTGCCAAAATGAGTTTACTATATATGTGTAACTCTGTTTCTCAACTTTCTATTCTATTCCATTGAGTTAAGTATCTATCCTTTGGCCAATGCCACAGTGTCTTGATTACTGTAGCTTTATTGTAAGTCTTGAAAGAGGATAGAATTAATTCCACAACTATGTTCTTCTTTTTTGAAATTGTTTTGGTCTTTGCATTTCATGTAGACTTTAGAATCAGATTATAATTTATACCATAAGTATGTTTGGATTTTGATTGAAACGGCATTGACATCTACAAACCAGTTTTTCTAGGTCTTCTTTTTCTTTTGGCAATTTTTTTTTTTTAGTTTTCAGTGCATAAGGATCACACATTTCTTATTAAATGTAACCCTAAATATTGTATCTAATGACATTTAAAAAATTTAATGGGTGTTACTAGTATTTAGGAATATCATTAGTATGTTGATCTTGTTTGTATCTTATAATTTTGCTAAACTCATTTCTTTGCTGAAGAAGGAATGAAGAGGTAGGAGGATGTCAAGATCAGTTAATTCAGTATTATGCAATAATCAAAGATCTAAATTTATAGCTCAGCTCTGCCAGCTTCATCACGGTAGCTTTTGACTGCAGATTTATTTTGTCATAGTCATAAAATGGCTGCAAAACCTCCAAGTATCATATTCTCACACATAGACACACAAAATGCAAAGCCTAGTTGAGAAAATACTTCTTCTGATGCCATTTTATAAGAGATTCAGCAAAAACTCTCTTTCCCTGTGGCTCATCCATGCAATTCTGTATCCATTGCAAACCCATTCTTGGACAGCCATAGTCAAGGAGACCAGATTCACCATATAACTGGCCTTCACTAGTCAAGACTCATCCACTGTGTCTGGAGAAAAGCCTAGCTCCTCTAAAGCGTGTGACTACTAGTTTTGTTTGTTTGCCCAAACAAAACCATATCCTCTTTAGAAAGAAGACTGGGGAATGACTAATGGGTAATCAGAAAGAGTTTTCCAGGCCTCTGATAATTTTAAGAATGATTTTACATGCTTTTAATCACTTGGCTACAGAACACTAAAAATAATTATTTTGAACTTGACTTACATTTATGTTCTGAATAGGGACATGAGATAGTATTCAGTTATCAGTTCATATTCAGCTATGATAGTTCTGATACTATTGATATGATAATATGATAATTATTGATAATATGATAGTACTTATATGACAATATGATAATTGATTAATATGTAATCAGTTCATATTGTTAATATGTTATTAATTCATCAATATGTTATCAGTTATCAGTTCATATGCAGTTATGATAGTTCTAAATCAAATCTTGATAGGCTAGTTAATGGGACAGGAAGTCAAGTACAGAACTATAGTACTTATACACAGAAGATTTTAGAAAAACCTTTACTCCTCTTTGATAAGGTATTCTATGTTAGGTTTTCCATATTTATAAACTTAAGTTTAATCTTATTTGAGTGAAATAATGGCAAAGGAAAAACCTTTATTTGTGTTATTTTTGGTTGCTACAAAATGGCAAAAATGAGTAAGAGTATTTTATTTGTAATCTTAAAAGAAGAAAGACATTAATGTAGCCAAAAAGAAACTGGCCAACTAACACACATGAGGAGACTATAAAAAAAACAAAGCACAAAACTGAAAAGTTGTTCATTGATCTCTTAAAATAGATATTTGTATGTGAGTGGTTGAGATGCAAAAAGGCCTACTTAAATTCAAACATAAATTCAAAACAAGCAGTGAATCAAGAATTTAGACAGTTCTTTCACTTATTTTCTTAATTAAAAAAGCGCAGTATTTTTGGTATATGTGATCTAGTTCATTTAATCACTTCTCTCCTAAAATATCTTTAGTCCCAAAACCTTTAATATAACACTCTAGAATTAAATGCTAAAACTTTAAATTTGAAAGTTAAGAGTGTAATAGCTTTATTTACAAATTAGAGTATTTTGTGTTCAAGTGGCAAATTTTTACATTTATGTATGATAATGACTATAGAGAATTATCTTTTCTGATACCATATATATAATATGACATTTTAATACATATAGAAACTCATTGTGTTTATGTGTATGTATCACACTGCAGCCTCATTAAGCACCACACAGGGCATATACTCAGGCACCTAGAAAAATAACCTGAAACAATCCTGAATATGAAAATACTTCAGCTTCTTAGCGTTTGGGAGGTTAGGAGTCTCTGGGAACATTTAGCCACAGGTAGCCTGGGCAAAAGCAGAGGACGATAGTCTCACCAGATCTGCCCAGTGTCGTCCAGGGGTAAAGACTGGGTAAGCACGTGGATGGCCCGAGTACATACATGCATATATGCTGGTAGACTCTTGAAGCACCTCAGTCTCAACTCAGTAAACACTACATTAAACATACCCCAGAGGGAAGAAATGAGGAGCGCTGAGGCCAGGGTCTCAGGATCCAAAGGTGTCCAGGGCCCTTAAAAGAACTTTCAGTGTTGGGTGGAAATTATAGGAACAAGAGACTCTATTCTCAAAAAGGGAAGGTGAGGGTTAAAGGTATTGACCAGAACTCCTGGAATTAGTGGCTTTCAAGTCCTTTCTCATACTCCTAGCCATGTATACTTTTTTTTTATTTTTAGAGTAAAAGACATTAACTATTAAATAAAAATTCTAGGGGATGAAATGTCTCCTTCTAAGAATAACTTGTGTATTATTATTCTTCAGATTAGAGAGTTTGGAAAGTCAAGCACCTAGTTAGTAAGAGATGAAGCCTCTAGGGATCAGATGATGAGCAGGACAGATTGTCTCCTCTCCACTCTCCCTACCTGCACCCTGACTCTTCTCTTGCAGCTTTTGAATACATTTGTCTCTTGGTATTTGTAGGGGATTAGTTCCAAGAATACCTGTGAATATAAAAACCCACACTTCTCAGGTACCTTCTATAAAGGTACTTGTAGCGTACTACAGTGAATATCGGAGAAGGCAATGGCACCCCCCTCCAGTACTCTTGCCTGGAAAATCCCATGGATGGAGGAGCCTGGTGGGCTGCAGTCCATGGGGTCGCTCAGAGTCGGACACGACTGAGCGACTTCACTTTCACTTTTCACTTGCATGCATTGGAGAAGGAAATGGCAACCCACTCCAGTGTTCTTGCCTAGAGAATCCCAGGAACGGGGGAGCCTGATGGGCTGCCGTCTATGGGGTCACTCAGAGTTGGACACGAGTGAAGCGACTTAGCAGCAGCAACAGTGAATATGGCTCCCCAGGTGGCGCAGTGGTAAAGAATCTACCTGCCAATGCAGGAAACTCATGAGATACAGGTTTGACCCCCGGGTAAAATCNAGACTTCCCTGGTGGCTCAGATGGTAAAGCGTCTGTCTTCAATGAGGGAGACCAGGGTTTGATCCCTGGTTTGGGAAGATCCCCTGGAGAAGGAAATGGCAATCCACTCTGATATTATTGCCTGGAAAATTCCATGGACAGAGGAGCTTGGTAGGCTAAAGTCTATGGGGTCGCAGAGTCGGACACGACTGAGTGACTTCACATACACACACTCACACACATCCTATGGTATGGATTTATTTACCAATTGATAAACATTGAGTTTTTTTTTCTATCAGTGATAAAGACTTTATGAACATTTGCATCCATGTCTTTGTAACAATATATAGGAATGGGGTTTCTCTGTCATATAGTAAATTTATATTTAACTTCATAATAAACTGCAAAATTGTTTCTTAAAATGGTAAGAAACCATTTTGCCTTTCTTCAAGCAATGTATTAGAGTTCTAATTTCTCCATATTCTCAACAAGACTTGATATCTGTTCAAATCTTTTGCTCACTTTCGTTTGTTTTTAAAATGAGATTGTTTGTCTTTCTGTCAGTGAATTTTAAGGCTTCACATATTCTTGATTTAAGTTTTCCTTTTTTTAATAGCGAATAAAAGTTTTTCATATTGGACAAAGTCCAAGGCATCAATTTTCTTCTTTTATGGATCCAAGTTTTGGAATACTATCTAAGAAACGTTAACTGTCTTAATGTCACAAGGATTTTCTCCTCTGTTTCCTTTTGTTAGTTTTACAGATTTAGTTTTTACATTTGTAGCTCTATGATCCACTTCAGGTTAATTTCTGCAAATGGTGTGTGGTAAGGGTAACATTTTGATTATTTATTTTTACATAGAAATATCCAACTATTCCAGAACATTTTTCAAAAGACTATTTTTTCCCCTTGAATTATCTTGGCATGTTTGCCAAAATGAGTTTACTATATATGTGTAACTCTGTTTCTCAACTTTCTATTCTATTCCATTGAGTTAAGTATCTATCCTTTGGCCAATGCCACAGTGTCTTGATTACTGTAGCTTTATTGTAAGTCTTGAAAGAGGATAGAATTAATTCCACAACTATGTTCTTCTTTTTTGAAATTGTTTTGGTCTTTGCATTTCATGTAGACTTTAGAATCAGATTATAATTTATACCATAAGTATGTTTGGATTTTGATTGAAACGGCATTGACATCTACAAACCAGTTTTTCTAGGTCTTCTTTTTCTTTTGGCAATTTTTTTTTTTTAGTTTTCAGTGCATAAGGATCACACATTTCTTATTAAATGTAACCCTAAATATTGTATCTAATGACATTTAAAAAATTTAATGGGTGTTACTAGTATTTAGGAATATCATTAGTATGTTGATCTTGTTTGCATCTTATAATTTTGCTAAACTCATTTCTTTGCTGAAGAAGGAATGAAGAGGTAGGAGGATGTCAAGATCAGTTAATTCAGTATTATGCAATAATCAAAGATCTAAATTTATAGCTCAGCTCTGCCAGCTTCATCACGGTAGCTTTTGACTGCAGATTTATTTTGTCATAGTCATAAAATGGCTGCAAAACCTCCAAGTATCATATTCTCACACATAGACACACAAAATGCAAAGCCTAGTTGAGAAAATACTTCTGATGCCATTTTATAAGAGATTCAGCAAAAACTCTCTTTCCCTGTGGCTCATCCATGCAATTCTGTATCCATTGCAAACCCATTCTTGGACAGCCATAGTCAAGGAGACCAGATTCACCATATAACTGGCCTTCACTAGTCAAGACTCATCCACTGTGTCTGGAGAAAAGCCTAGCTCCTCTAAAGCGTGTGACTACTAGTTTTGTTTGTTTGCCCAAACAAAACCATATCCTCTTTAGAAAGAAGACTGGGGAATGACTAATGGGTAATCAGAAAGAGTTTTCCAGGCCTCTGATAATTTTAAGAATGATTTTACATGCTTTTAATCACTTGGCTACAGAGCACTAAAAATAATTATTTTGAACTTGACTTACATTTATGTTCTGAATAGGGACATGAGATAGTATTCAGTTATCAGTTCATATTCAGCTATGATAGTTCTGATACTATTGATATGATAATATGATAATTATTGATAATATGATAGTACTTATATGACAATATGATAATTGATTAATATGTAATCAGTTCATATTGTTAATATGTTATTAATTCATCAATATGTTATCAGTTATCAGTTCATATGCAGTTATGATAGTTCTAAATCAAATCTTGATAGGCTAGTTAATGGGACAGGAAGTCAAGTACAGAACTATAGTACTTATACACAGAAGATTTTAGAAAAACCTTTACTCCTCTTTGATAAGGTATTCTATGTTAGGTTTTCCATATTTATAAACTTTAGTTTAATCTTATTTGAGTGAAATAATGGCAAAGGAAAAACCTTTATTTGTGTTATTTTTGGTTGCTACAAAATGGCAAAAATGAGTAAGAGTATTTTATTTGTAATCTTAAAAGAAGAAAGACATTAATGTAGCCAAAAAGAAACTGGCCAACTAACACACATGAGGAGACTATAAAAAAAACAAAGCACAAAACTGAAAAGTTGTTCTTTGATCTCTTAAAATAGATATTTGTATGTGAGTGGTTGAGATGCAAAAAGGCCTACTTAAATTCAAACATAAATTCAAAACAAGCAGTGAATCAAGAATTTAGACAGTTCTTTCACTTATTTTCTTAATTAAAAAAGCGCAGTATTTTTGGTATATGTGATCTAGTTCATTTAATCACTTCTCTCCTAAAATATCTTTAGTCCCAAAACCTTTAATATAACACTCTAGAATTAAATGCTAAAACTTTAAATTTGAAAGTTAAGAGTGTAATAGCTTTATTTACAAATTAGAGTATTTTGTGTTCAAGTGGCAAATTTTTACATTTATGTATGATAATGACTATAGAGAATTATCTTTTCTGATACCATATATATAATATGACATTTTAATACATATAGAAACTCATTGTGTTTATGTGTATGTATCACACTGCAGCCTCATTAAGCACCACACAGGGCATATACTCAGGCACCTAGAAAAATAACCTGAAACAATCCTGAATATTAAAATACTTCAGCTTCTTAGCGTTTGGGAGGTTAGGAGTCTCTGGGAACATTTAGCCACAGGTAGCCTGGGCAAAAGCAGAGGACGATAGTCTCACCAGATCTGCCCAGTGTCGTCCAGGGGTAAAGACTGGGTAAGCACGTGGATGGCCCGAGTACATACATGCATATATGCTGGTAGACTCTTGAAGCACCTCAGTCTCAACTCAGTAAACACTACATTAAACATATCCCAGAGGGAAGAAATGAGGAGCGCTGAGGCCAGGGTCTCAGGATCCAAAGGTATCCAGGGCCCTTAAAAGAACTTTCAGTGTTGGGTGGAAATTATAGGAACAAGAGACTCTATTCTCAAAAAGGGAAGGTGAGGGTTAAAGGTATTGACCAGAACTCCTGGAATTAGTGGCTTTCAAGTCCTTTCTCATACTCCTAGCCATGTATACTTTTTTTTTATTTTTAGAGTAAAAGACATTAACTATTAAATAAAAATTCTAGGGGATGAAATGTCTCCTTCTAAGAATAACTTGTGTATTATTATTCTTCAGATTAGAGAGTTTGGAAAGTCAAGCACCTAGTTAGTAAGAGATGAAGCCTCTAGGGATCAGATGATGAGCAGGACAGATTGTCTCCTCTCCACTCTCCCTACCTGCACCCTGACTCTTCTCTTGCAGCTTTTGAATACATTTGTCTCTTGGTATTTGTAGGGGATTAGTTCCAAGAATACCTGTGAATATAAAAACCCACACTTCTCAGGTACCTTCTATAAAGGTACTTGTAGCGTACTACAGTGAATATCGGAGAAGGCAATGGCACCCCCCTCCAGTACTCTTGCCTGGAAAATCCCATGGATGGAGGAGCCTGGTGGGCTGCAGTCCATGGGGTCGCTCAGAGTCGGACACGACTGAGCGACTTCACTTTCACTTTTCACTTGCATGCATTGGAGAAGGAAATGGCAACCCACTCCAGTGTTCTTGCCTAGAGAATCCCAGGAACGGGGGAGCCTGATGGGCTGCCGTCTATGGGGTCACTCAGAGTTGGACACGAGTGAAGCGACTTAGCAGCAGCAACAGTGAATATGGCTCCCCAGGTGGCGCAGTGGTAAAGAATCTACCTGCCAATGCAGGAAACTCATGAGATACAGGTTTGACCCCCGGGTAAAATCACCTGGAGTAGGAAATGGCAACGCATTCCAGTATTCTTACTTGGAAAATACCATGGACAGAAGAGCTTGGAGGGCTACAGTCCATGGGGTTACAAAGAGTCAGACATGACAGCCACAGAATACAGAGACAGAGAGACCACAGTGAGCACAGTCCACCCGCTTATCTGCGGTTGTCAACCAACTGCCCTTGGATGTCATCTTTCCACTTATAGTAAGACAAATCACGCAAAACACTACAAATGAAATTACAGCTGAACAGCAATTCCCTTGGTTTACTAATTTCTGTCTTAGTTAACGTTATGAAAATATTTTCTCCTTTCAACATCACAGTTTATTTACATCTTCACTAACTGTTCTGATAAAAATGCAGAATGATTTTGGCAATTGCTTATTTGAAGTGATGGATGTTTTTTTGATTGTCCTACTCTCTTCTTTGTGGTGGTGGAAGTTTAGTCACTAAGTCATGTCCAACTGCTGCAACCATCACCTGCCAGGCTCCTTTGTCAGTGGGATTCTCCAGGCAAGCATAATGGAGTGGGTTGCCATTTCCTTCTCCAGGGGATCTCCCCAACCCAGGAACTGAACCCAGGAGACCCATTTATCTCACCCTATTCATTTATTCAACCATCAAATCTAACAGAAGCAGGCTTTTAGAGTAATGGTTTTAATGTAAATGTTGGATGTGTACTGTTTTTGTTGAAATCTTGGCTCTATTACTTACTAGATCTAAATCTTTTGCAAATTACTTCACCTGTCTGTTTTGCTCTCCTTTTCTCTAATGTGGGGATGATAATGCATGGAAAAATCATGTAAATACAGATAACAATCTGATAATGTAAATTAGCTAAGAAGGTAGAAATGTAGGGAGGGTGATGGAGAGTGCTGTTAGCTTTTTCTTGATATATACTTTTTCAATACCTGAAAAGAGAATGTATTGTTTTGTAACTTAAGCAATTAATGAAGAAAAATTAAAAACAAAATTATTTAATAAAGGTCTAAATCCAACAGTCATCGTTTTGAGTGGTAATGATCAGAGATATCATGCTCTCCTGATTACTGATAGTCATTATCAATAACAAGTGCTTGTTAAAACTCATTGGTACACTCTTTTGTCTTTTTCTTGTTTTTTTCCTGTAGTCAAGAACAGCTTAGCAGTGTAAAGAATCTTTGAGGTGTGCCTGAAGCATTCTACTTGCTAAACATGTTGTTTAGTCTCTAAGTTGTGTCTGACTGTTTTGTGACCTCATGAACTGTAGCCTGCCAGGCTCCTCTGTCCATGGGATTTCTCAGGTAAGAATACTGGAGTGGGTTGCCATTCCCTTCTCCAGGGGATCTTCCTGACCCAGGGATCTAACCTGTGTCTCCTGCCTTGCAGGTGGATTCTTTACCACTGAGTCACCAGGGAAGTCCCTCTTGCTAAACATAGTGAAAATTAAAATTCCTCCACTAATTTTGATTTCAGAGAATTCCCTGAAATATCTGATGTGCAGAAATCCTCAGAATAGAAGATATTTTTTAATATTTTAATCATTTTGGATTCTGTCTTTAAACATATGTATCCTTCATTTTGCATAACATATATAACTTTGAATATTATCAAATGAAAAAGTAACATACCCACAAAGAGAAGTACAAATATTAATGGCAATTATAATAGCTCAACCGAATGAATGAAATAACATGATTACCTATAGTGAATTTTTTTCTGCCAATAATGTTTATCATATTTAAATGAAACTTTATTCTGTTTTGACCCTTTTTATAGCTTTATTACAGAAAATGTTAGCCTATATTAAACACTTACTGGATAAATACAGGAAAACTGCTTGTCACTTATCAGTTTATCCATTGTCATCTCAATGGATGAGTGGTCTGATTTCAAAGTGACAGCTGGTGGTGTCTCTTCCTGATACATGCTAATCCAGTTTTTATTATGGAAAAACTGCCTGTGCTTTCAGACAGCGAAAGGGAGTTACTAAATGTAATCACTAAGGAGAAACCTTGGGATCGCAAACATAAAAGACTAAAATGAACAGTTTTCTCATTACAGAATGGTTTCCTGATTAAATACAGATTAAGGGTAGGGAGAAATCATTTAGAGACCTAAATAGCATTCTTCATTGTGTATATGCACACAGACTTTCAGGTACACCCATTGTCAAGTGGCTATAGAAGTTACATGCACATAAATGTAGGTGTAGCATTGCTGTAGCATAGTATATAATGATACATACCATCATAGTATTAACTCTCTCTTAATACAGTCATTAAACAACTTAAGAATTATGAATAAATTCCCATTTTTAGGCTGAATTTTTTTGGATTGGAAGCTAAAAAAAAATTATGTCATTTAAACAAATTTTGAATTTTTAGATAGATCACTGCTGCAGTTTCATTGTATTACTCTAGTATAGATTGACTTGTATCAGAGAAATGGAGGAATACGCACAATCTTTATCCCACACAGGAAATGAAAAACTAAGAAAAAGCTATCAAAAAGGACTTAGTCACTAGGGCATCATAGCTGCATGACAGAGTTACCAGAAATGAGAGCACTTAGTGTGTATAGAGGCATACCTTACTCATATTCTACTTTGGAATCTTGATGCCATTTGTACTCTATAATAAACAGCTCTTTCGAATTTTAACTCCTAGCTGTCAGCTGAAAAGGCCACCTAACTATTTCATTATGCTCTAATTAATAATACACTTCAATAAAAATAACTTCCTTACTCCATAATTTATCAGTGTGTTGTATATCTTGCCCACAACTTATCGCCAGAATAAAATAAATATCCTATTTGTGAGAAAATAGGGAGGTTGTTTAGTTGACAGAAGAAGAGATGGAGAGTTAGATCTAAAAGCAATGAACCTCTTTGTTCAATCTCTGTAGTTGTTGCTGCTTCAATTAATTTGAACTTCATATCACAAATACAAATAACTGTGTTGGAGTTAGGTAGTTATGCCCACAGATGACTAGTTGCCAGCACAATTAGCCATCTGACCTCATTTTGAAATTACAAGTGACTCCAATTTATATATCCTTGGTAAAATTAGTGCCCACACACAATTCTGGGTGCAGAATTTGGCACAACTAGCACAAGTCAAAGGTCTAGTGGAAACGTTTTTCAAAATCTAGCTATCAGTGTTAACAAACTCTTTTTTAGCCAGTCTGTGAATTCAGAAAGTGCAAATAATCATACTCAGAAACATGTTTTTAAAAAGTGAAATTATTTCTACTCCTGCCTATAAGGGATGTCATAGATTGTTTGGGCTGAAATAACAGAATACTGGAGACTGGATGATTTATAAAAAACAGAAATTTATTTCTTATAGTTTTGATGTTGGGAAGTCTGAGATCAAAGTACTGGCAGATTTTGTGTCTAGTGAGGACTCACTTTCTTGTTCATGGATGGCAATTTCTCACTGTGTCCTCACATCCTGAAGGTACTAGCCAGCTCTATGGAGCTAGCTCTCTCTTTTATAAGGGCACTTAATTCCAATGTCTTATGACCTAATAATTTCCCAAAGGCTCCATATACTTCTACCATCATATCAAGGGTTAGGATTTCAACCTATGAATTTTGGGGTGAAGGGGGACACAAACATGCAGCTCCTAGCAGAAGATGGGAGATTATTACTCAAAGTTCAAAGAAGTCATAGTCCTTGAAGTGATAGACACAGGACTCACTAAACTGGATATTTCTTTTGTATATATGATGCCTTTTCATCACTCAAAACTAAGGAGTGCCTTCAGAGACCCCTATGACAGTGCTCTATAATCAAAACCATTACATGCTTTTTGAATACTTTAACCAATCTATTAGTATAAGGAAAACTGGCAACAAGAATCCCTACCCATGATGATACTGAGAGGCTTTGTTGCTGTTCATAAAATGTACATTTTTATACATAATTCTTTTAGAAATAATGGTATTTTGCATTGATGATATGTTTACATTCTGCAGTTGTATAAACAGAGATCAGAACTCTTAAATACTATTGTTGGAAATAGAGGAAGGAGAAAACACATAATATGCACAAAACTATGTCCCAACTGCTCCACACTGATTCAATTTAACTACAGTGAAAGACACCTGAAAGTTAATGATTCTATTTCAAGAATGTTGATACTATACTCAGGATAACAATTTATAAGACAGTAAAACATAAAAATAGTTGCTTCCCAAATGCCCCACATTTTAATTTTTAGGTGATTTATTTTTATTGAGGTATAGTTGGTTTACTATATTGTTAGTTTCAAGTATACAGCATAGTGATACAAATTTTTATAGATTATACTCCATTTATAGTTATTATAAAATATTGGCTGTATTCCCTTAGCTGTACAATATATCCTAGTAGCATATTTATATGTAATAGTTTGTACCTCTTAGTCCTAAACAACTATATTGCCCCCACCACTGGTAATCATTAGCTTGTTCTATATATGTGTCTGCTTTGTTTTTTTCTTATATA